>VUQR01019925.1:6352-24774 GCA_015108515.1 Hemichromis elongatus
AGGGTGATAGGGTGGACTCTTATCCCCAACCCCATCCCCAACACACTTTCTTACATCTTTTCTCTTACTGCACTTTCACCTAACACATCGTCTCCAGGTGTGGGAGGGCAAACAGCGGAGCATGCTCCCTTCGCCCCGCTTCGTTGACACATTTGAGCAGCCGCTGGATGAGCAGTAACAACTGACAGCCTGCTTTCCCCTCAGCTCAACTCCAAGGTGGTTTCGCTTGCTAATATGGGGCCCGGTGAACCTTGATGACCTTTTCACTACCACAGTCTCCATTATTCACCCCCAGCTTACCGTCAGGGCTTCCCAGTAGTTGAGATGATTGCGTCTTTGGAATAGACGTGGCGTTATTGGCTAGCATTAGTAGAGGGAAAGTTTCAGAAGTGGTTCCAAAAATGCTGAAGGGTGAAGTATATTAATTTATTTTTGTTCTTCAAGAACTGGAATGCATTGAAAATCATTTTCTTACTGCTGTTTTTCTCTTGCTGTGTCCTTTCCTCTACTGTGTTTAATTTTTCTCGTATGTTTTAATAATAATAATAATGGAAATAGCGGCAAAATTATATTCAGCCTTTTTTTTTTATAAAGCACATAGTCTCTTGGCTCACATGAGTACAATTGCGCTACATTTCTGTGGGATGGTCTATTTTCTGATGATAAATTGATATTAAACATGGCCAAAGTTTCAAATAATGAGCTCAGCTTATTTACAAGAACTAATTATGTATCATAGTTTAATTCTTTACCTGTGTGTTGACTAAGGAGAGCAGATAATATAGTTTATGCAAGTGACCATCGTTTCTACCTGTGCTAATGTGCCTCGGTTGTTCTAAACTAGTCGGCGGTGGAGTTTGTCCAAAACAAAAAGCATCCAAATGTGCACAGGAGAAAATAATGGTACAAAACGGGCCAATCACAGTTGTTGATGGCTGCATCAGTGCGATATGTGCATATGTAATAGCACAGAGTTTCAGAAGGGTTTGTGGTTATAACATACCTACATAGGTGTACATTTAATCCAGCATCAAAAAATCTCCCAAAAGGCTTCAGACTGCTCTAAAAAGTCTGTCATGATGAGAAAAGATATCCCTTATATGGTCATCTGAGGCACACTCTGCCAGTGACCCAGAGCTTCCACCCTTCTGCTATTCAAACCTTCTTTTTAAGGAGCAGCCAATCAGGAGGAGGTTGAAAAGGAAGCAAAAACAGCTCTCTCTCAAAAAAAAACCTCTCAGTCGTGGAAAAGCTCCTTTATTCAGCTTTCAGAAGAAACGGAGTAGAGTGAATTAGTTGGAGTAGTGTAATAACTAAATTAATAACATCAGTGTTGTTAACACGTGTGCTTTTTTAAACCCGAAGCTCGATTGTGTTGTTGTTTGACTGAAGGGCGAAATATATGAATCCATACTCCACTCTGATACGTCATTATTCAAAATTCAGGTTCTAGTAGGTCAGTCAGTTAATCATCCAATTAGCCTGACTGACACACACACACACACATACACCTACACACGCACACAAAACCAAACAGAAAAATGATTCCTGTGAAAGGACTGAATGAACTGAATGACAGATTATCTGATTGTTGGATGACTGCTGCTCCTGTGGATTTCAGACTGTATGCTACACTAAATTTCAGCAAACATACACTTTATAGATCAGACTTAGCTTTTAGCATTTCAGTTATAAGGGACAGACAGACAGACAGATAGAAATGGGTACATGAAATTACCAAATAAGACAAATTGAAAACAGATACAGTCTCATTGAAACGCAAAATATCACAGGCTTCAATAACATTAGCTTTTATAGTGTTTTACATCAATATCAGTGTTTATACCTCCCTTCTCCTTCCCGCTGTTCTCCTCAGACATCAAGTTTCACTTGTCTTGACAAATGACATGTACATTGTGATGCCAGATTCGGTGTAGTTAAAGCACATAAACAATACATAATACATGAATAAGAGAAGCAGACACGTTTCTTCTCATTTTTCTCTCATTCTTCTATGCCTTCCTCTCATTGCTTTGACCCTCTTCCCCCCCCCTCTTCCTTTTCTCTGCCTTCACTTTACAGCTCTTTTTTTCTTGCTACGCACCCTTCCTCCATCTTTTTTTCTCCTCTCTGTGGGAATGTTTTCCCTATCGGTTGTCAGAGCAGTCGGTGAGGTGCATAGCAGCAGCACTTTGTTGATGTTCCTCTTTGCCTATCTGCTGTGCAGTGTGTTTTGAAACTCACCCTCCCTTTGCACACCTGCTGAGAAGCTGCGTGACACTGGGAAACATCCCACAAAAGGGTCAAAACACTTTTATCTTAGTTTTGGTTATCGATTTAGAAACTCTCTCAGGAATAAATGAACAATATGCAGCTGGCCAGAGTTGAAGTCCCAGACGAGCGCGCTCTTTTGCTGCATCTGGGACTTCCTTTTTTCACAGTAGGTGGGCTTAACTCTTCATTTAGTAAAAATATTATAACCCCAAAGGAAACTTCCAAAGCTCCGAATATTATAGTGAACCCAAAGACACAGACACAGAGAAAACTTCATGTGCACATATGTGTGAACATGCACTTGTGTAAACATCACACAGCCTATTTATTGTCAGTCATCTACAGCATAGGCTGTATATAAAGGAAGGACGTAGCCACTGATGTTATTGTCCTGTTTTGAGGCCACTGTAGACTCTATGGGAAAGTCACATTTAGATCCAACCTCCAGTGGCCATTGCAGGAACTGCACTTTCACATCTGGTAATCACTATTTCAACACATGGATGTTTTTCCTCATATTTATAACCTTTCTCAGCAACACTTACATCACTCTGTTCCCTCATTTGTGAAATGAGGGAACAAAGCATTTTTACTCTCAAACATCCCCCCCAAAAAATTAGCTTATCATATAATCAGCTTTTCATTATGACTAATAAGATGATCGTCATCCTCACGGCTTTCTACTAAGAGCTCCAGCCTTAGTGGGTTTGATTTTCACTGTAATCACAAATTTAAAACAAAAAAAAAGGAAGAGTTGTTTTTCTCATAACATTTTGTTTATGCACATATGACTCACAGTGGCTTCTTACTAAAAATGACTGAATGCTACAAATTAGGCTTTTGGGTGGCTTTGCTTTGTAAGTGCACTTTGTGATTTAACTTTTGGGGACTTTCAGAGTGTGAGGCGCAATCTTAGAAGACTGTGAGTCACACACGAAAGCATGCAAGCATGCATGAGCACTTGAAAGCTACAGTTGAAGGATTTTTGTTGTTGTGTTTTCTAACTTTAAATCTGATGTTACAGCTGGTGCGTTTATGCAAAGTTTAGCACACAGGCTATATGTTACAGTGAAAAACAACCCTCAGCGTGCTTTATATATGTGCTACTTTCATGCATATTAGCACAAACCCTTAGCAACCGCATTAGAAATGAACGAAAATAGGTTTTATTTAAAAAAAACTGAAAAGATTTTAATGAATTCTAATCAGTTAGGAGCTTTTATTGCAGATCGTAGTGAGCAGACATTCTAGGACAAATAAAAGACAAAACGCCATCATCACATGATTGGCAGGTAGTCATTTCATATGCTACAATATCTATTTGACACTCTAATAAATCACAGATTCGCTCTGGCAAGCGTTTTTGTTTCTTCATGATTTATTGGTGTAATTTGCATCTGAATAAGAGATAATCAGAGACTTACGTTTCTGAGTTTCTGATCTCTTGTACTGAAATATTTTTCTGATTTTCTTTTTTTTTTTTAATCTCACGCAACTTTTGCTGAACACTCAAATGCAACAAGGCTGTGTTTTGAACAGCAAAAAACAATTTGGAAATGAATTTGCCCAGTAAAACTAGAGACTACAGGCAGAAAGTAGTGCTCCCTCTATGTACTTCAGAGCACGAAGTGTGTTTGAACTCTCCAAGCTGCTGAATGGGTTTACAGCTTTCTTGCATTACTTTGCAATCTGACACATTTTCTTTTACTTCTCACTTAAGCCACTTTTGTAGTTTTTAACCTCTGAGGCCTAATGCTTTGTTTATTACAATTTCTGTAACTGCTTAATCAATGAAATCAAAACAAATCAAAACATGATACCCACACAAAAATCTAGAAGTGCACGACAAACACCAAAGCAAGGCCTGGCACCTTTAGTCGAGCTGCAATTTGCAATGGAAACAACGGCAGGCAAAAATAGACCTTAAGTCACTGATGATGATTAATGTTTCTCATATATTTGATACACCAGCAGTTGTTTTTGTTGTACACTTTGAACTTATGGGTTGCTCCGTTCAACACTTTATCGAAATAACTTAATAAAAATGTCCTTTTGGCAGCTGTTAGCTGTTAGCTCCCCAGTCTAATGTCAAAGTATAACAAACAATCCCCTCAGAGAAGTGTGCAAAATATATGTGGTTACAGTGCCATTTAAAAAAAGAAGTAATTACGTTACATTTTTTGTGGAAGATTCACATTTTTCACGAGACCAGATTATGCAGTGTCAGTTATCTTTCACATTAGCTTTTTAGCTAGCCAGCTCATCATACCTGTGTTACAGCCTGTGGCTCATGTGTTTCTGAGTTTAGATCCTTTTTCATGTGGTGTTTGCATTAAGGCGTTCACTCTTCAGTATTTACGCTCCCTTAAATCCTGAGGGTGCCACTTTCATGCTTTGTGACAAACCGTAGGAAGGAGCTCCAACCTTGCAGAGCTAAATGTAGATAGTTAAAAAAAAAAAGGGTTTTAAAATAACAGGGAACACCAGTCCTTCACACAGGTGAGGAAATATTTGTCTGGTTAAAATGCTAAGCCACATTGAATTGTTTCATTTTGCTGCAGTGTGACACTGTGTTAGGGCATAGCCATACTTGTGTGTTGGAGCGTGTCAGTACTGGCGAGATGTGGCTGGAATCACAATGGCTGTAAAAGTTGTATGTTAAACAATGAACTGCTGTCACATCTCTCTGCTGGTTTTCTTGTGCACTGCTGTCTCTTCTTGCTGTTCTGCCCAGAATTCAACGGCTGAGTGCCAGATCTATGCGGCAAATTCATTTCCCTTATCAGTGCGTGAATTTGCTGTCCAGCAGAGCCTCGGTTTGATAGCAATTGTCAGTTTGAACCAGCGTTTTGTTTGGCCTTTAATGGGTCTTAGTGCTCGTTCATATCAAGCACTTTTCAGTATCATTTGTCTGATTCTCATTAAGGAGGGCTAAGTGAGCTCAAAGTGAACACTCAAACATTTAACTCGCTTTCGCAGTCACATAGAGAATCACTTGATTTTTCGTGCATGATAAATTAACAAAGATAATTAATACTCGTGAAATAGTTTTAGTGGAATTACTGCAGAAACAACTGACACAGCGAATTTAGCGCAGTAGTGCGCAGAGTGTAGCATCAAATCGATTAAACATCTGGGATATTTACCTGGTCAGTTAAGTAGCAGAGGAGGTTTTTGATCTGTTTCAGCTGCTTTGATGTTAATGAAATTAGCAACAGGTGTGAAAGAAGGGCAACAATGAGACAACTGCCAAAACAGGAATGGTTTTCTAGGTGGAGGCGACTGACATTTTTTTCTTTCTCACCTTTTCTGACGTTTTCTTTATTAGTTCTGCGTTTTCCAGATGTCAGCGTCACTACTGAGCAATACCTGGACACATCAGTATGTGCAATCAGTCACAAAAGCATAGAGAAAATTCCAGGATGCATGATGCACGAGAGCATAATAGGACTGTAGAAGGTCTTTAACCCATCAGCAGGACTGGTATCTGCTCACTTTTGCAAGGAGGAACAAGATGAGAACATCCCCGAGCTCTACCACATGACGTCCAGCAGGGTACTGCTGTGAATGTCTCTAACCACACAATTCCAAATATACTTTGTGAGGATGACCTCAACATCCTCTACTGGGCCCTGTGTTAACTACCCAGCACCATGAGCCCATTTGGCATTTGCCATAGACTTCCAGTATTGGCAGGTCTACAAGTGGCACCCGGAAGTTTTCACAGATGAGAGCAGGTTCTCCATCAGCACATGTAGCAGACCTGAAAGGGTCCAAAGAAGCTGTGGAGAACATTAAACTGCCTGTAACATTGTTCAGCATGACCAGTTTGGTGGTGGTCAGTGATGGCCTAGTAAGACATGTCCATGGAGGGACATAAAGAGCTCTATAAGCCAGGCAACGGCACGGACTGCCATTAGGTATCAGTAGAGATGGGAATTCATAAGAACCAATCAGTTGGATTCCTTATTAAATCTGTTATCAGTTCTCATTGGCTCCAATTTGAGAGTCGCCACCATCTCTAAACAGCAGATCAAAGAAATTACATTTATGCAAATTAACTGCATGCTATGTAGTCAAACGTTTGTGCATGTTGGAGTCTTTCTCTTCTTTGTTGTGATCAGTGTTGAGGTCATTACTCAAAAAAAGTAATGAATTACACATGTTACACCGAACACTTTTCTTAAAAACAATGCAGTGCGTTACGTTCGCATTTCTCTGTGCTACAATGAACTAGCCTCACCACATCAATCTTTCACATTGATTGTCGGGGTGCCTTTGAATTCACCACTCCATAGATTGATAAATTAATTTCCATTAAATTATGTGGCATCTTTTAGTTCCCAGTTCATATCAGTACAGATATGCAGTATGACTTTTTTTTTTTTCACGAACTGAGATCTGATGTAATATCAAAGTGTCCCTTAATTATTATTTATTATTGTTTAGGGATTTTTTTTTTTAATAGAGTTGATTTTTTTGCAGTTCTGTAGACACATGTAAGAGAGCAGTCCAGCAAGCAGATTGTTTTTCTAGCTGTGCAAACTGTCTTCCACCTTAGAAAGAACGAAAGAATCACAAACAGTCGCACACTCTGTCCGTCCGTCTGTACAGACTGGCTTGGCAAACATTTGCTCACATCAGATAGAGTTTGGGTTACCACAAAGGTTTGCCAAGCCAAAACAGATTAGGCCAAGCATCACACGCATTGTTTCTATACATTATTAAACTTTTAAGCCACCGAAAAACAGGATTGAAGGGGGGGGGATGGGGAGAGTGGGAAGATAAAGTAATTATTCATCCTCAGCACTCACGCGCACCCCCACAGCTTCTATAGCAAATCCCTCACTCAGCTTTCCAAAGATGACCATTCAAGTTTTATTTCTTATTTTTTTTTACCAGGTTGGAAGCCTAACCTGATTGTTGTCACCCCCTGATTTATTTAGACTCTTCCCGAAGTTGAAATTAAAGTTTATTTTCTCAAATTGGTTCTTTTTAAAGGAATGGTCTTAACAAGCCATAACAAGCGGATGAATGGCTGCCTTCTCAAACTTTAAGGGTGTTATGCACCATGTCCGACTTCAAAGCCCGTCTTAACTCCACACTTTAATTGTATCTTCTTCAAGCCTGTCTGCCTGACCGCCATCTGATTCTGCTGACAACTACACTCCTCTCTCTTCTTCATGCTCATCCTTCTATCTCTCCACTCTCCTCTCCGTCTTTCTCCATCTGTCATGGCAGATACAACTTTGCAACAACCCCCCCGCTTTCCAGCTCTACCAAAGTCTCCTTGCTACAAGTGTCAGCTCAAGCACGAGCCCCAAATTACTTTTTTTGCACGAGTGTTGACATCTACCACTCAGTCATCAGCTCATTCACACTGAATGATGCTATTTGCCCCCGGTTCATCCGCTCTATTTATTTCACCACTGCCACTTTCTTTCTGTTTCTTTTTCTTTATTTTTTTTTGGTATTTCTCTCTGAGCCTACAAACAGACATTCACGCTTCTCTCCATATGGGCTTTAATTTGCCATTGTCCCCCAAGATATTCCTCGCTCAGGCTTGAGATAAAGGGATAATCACTTCAAAGGGAAGCTGAGGGGGAGACTGCCCCCTCCCTCCCAGCTGAAAGGAGAAGTGGACAATACGCTAATTGAGAGGGGGAACTGATCACAGGGTCTGTTCAAAGGGACGCCTGGCCACGCCCCCTCTTCCCTCCGACGCACTTAATTTTATTAGTGTTTATGGTGATGCTTCAGCCAAAATTATCACTCAAACCCACCACAGCCTTTGAACTCCCAAATATTGGGTTATTTGCAATTATCCTCCCTCTCCACTGTTTTTTTTTTCTTCTGTGCTATTTTAGCGCAGGATTTGAGTAGAGGAAGGAGGAATGAAAACGAGCTGTATAGAATTTATTGTTCGCTGTGATGTGATGCAAATCCAAAGTTTCTTATGAAAAAGCGACAAAAAGCTGGTATAGAGGCCTGCTGTCTGAGTGATGCAATTAATGACACACATCCACCAAAGACTTCTGCAGTAAAAGAAAGAAAGAAGGAAAAAGCAGAAATAAAGTTGTCCTTTTTCTGTAAAAATGCATACCTTTTCTCTGCCTTTAATACGAGCGATAAATAAAGATGATCTTCATCTCTATTCTGTGGTGATGCACCAGATGCCTTTAATTTCTTTGAAACCGAGCTCCCAATTAGCCTCCAGGTCACCCCGTTTTATTGGGGCTTTATAGCAAGTCAGTGGCAGCACTCTCGCCCTGTATTGTGCTTTTAATGCATTTGGATCTTCCTGTGAAATGGTTAGGGCCTCAACAAAAGGGTCAGGGCAGGGTCAACTTCAAAAAAGGGGCTTCTTGTGGCTACTTTACAGCACCCTCTCTCTTTTGACACTGCTAAGCAGAAGAGCGCACGTTCAAAGGGGTCAGCAGGTGTGGTCTCGTGGGCTTAGCATCTCATGACACTTCTCAAGTGAATTAAAATATGCAGCAGCTTGTATTTTTACTTCCATCTTTGTTGATCACAGCAGTTTGACTCGTAGAAAACGGATTAAAGACAAACAAATCTTCAATAGCCTAACATTACATGTCATTAAAAGTAGACTTAGCAAAGCACGAGCGGGCTCTTGGCCTGTCAGCAAATATTAAACTGTCTGAGGACTCGTTTTTTTCCTCCATTTCCCAGTGATATGTGCGGCCTAATTTAATTTGAGTGAAGATACCATCTTATCCAAAATGTGAAATATCCTACTTTTAAGATTGTCCTGCACTTCAAAAATTACATTTTATAACCCCTCTATATCACAATTCTCTTTTCAAAGCTGACTTTAAAGATGTCAGTGTGCAGATAACGCCACGGCTACATATTTCATGGCTTTAATTTGGACCTCACGATCAGCCAAATGCCACTTGAACGTCATAGTGCCAATGCTGCTGACCTATTTTGTGTCCCATCTCGCAGACTGTAGGCACGACTGGAGCATTTTGTGCATTTGGGTGCTGGATCGTTTGGATTTGTACAATGTTCCATTTACAGAAGCATCCAATAGCAAACTTAAAGCAATGATGAATGACCTCTCTCTCTCTCACACACACACACACACGCACAAACACACAACTACATAAACACGAACGAGTGAGACTCTGCTGTCTGCTGTCATGCAGCTTTCTGATAACAACAGTGAAAATTTATTAAAAGCATGCAACATTCAGGAAGTGGTTGGCAGGATGTCAATGTAATCAGCTGGACTCCATTGCTGTTAAGAAAAAAAAAGATAAAGTCCTGGTTTTCTGCAGAAAGCTGAACTATTTCAAAAATACACAACAAAATATGTACATATACAAAATAGGTGTGCAGGGAGCAGGTATCTATAACAGGAACAGTGCGATCTTATACTGCTGCAGATGGATGGGATTATGATACAGTGGTTTTGCAATGCTCAACACAGGGCAAAAAATCCTTTATGATATAACCTATGACATTAAAATGTGTCATTTAAAATAATTACTTCTCCTCGTTTTCCATTTTTCACCCATTTTCTTCTTCACTTCACTAATATAAAGCCATGCTACTGTAATAAATGCAGTACGCGGTGTAGTCTGGTGTTGTCTTGCAAAAATGTTAAAAAAAAAAATGAAAAAATGAGCATTTGTTGCTCTAAAATTGGTTTACACCTTCCAGCAGTGATGGTATTTCCCCAGATGTGCAGTTGCTGTAATGCGTGCCCAGAGACGCAAGCTTTTGAACTGAGTGCTGATAACGAACCTTCTCTTCTTTTGTCCAGAGAACACAATATTCATGTTTTCCAAAAAGGATTTTAACATTTTGAGATGTCTTACCAATTTTCCACTTCTCCTCAGTCCATTTTAAACAAGCTTTAGCCCAGAGGAGATGGCAGTGTTTCCCCATCACGGACCTCTTCTTTGCATGGGAGAGCTTTAAGCTTTGTGGCACAGTGAACTGTGTTCACAGAGAGTGGTTTTTGTAAGTGTTCCTGAGTTCATCCTGTGATTTACATGACAGAATCATACCTGTATTTTATGTGCCTACCTAAGCGCCTGAAGATCAGGAACATCCAGTCTTGATTTTCGGTCTTGTCCCTTGCGCACAGAGATTTCTCCAAATCTTTTCATATTATTTACTATTGATGACGAGATAGTCAAAGGCGTTGCAATCATACACTGAGCAATATTATTCTGAATTTGTTTCCAAGTTTGAAGAAAGGTTTTTGCCGATTGGTGAACTGCTGCCATCTTTACTTCTGAGAAACTCTGCCTAGCAAAGATGCTCTTTTTATACCCAGTCGTGTTAATGACCTGTTGGTAATTAAGCTAATTCATTTCAAAATATTCTGTGTTCAGGAAATGTTCTGTTTCTCTTTTTACTTTATTTTGCCACCCTTTTTACTGCACCTGTCCCAACTTTTCTAAGAAACCATCAGATTCGAAATGAGCTAAAATGTTCATGACATATTATAATGTATCGCTTTAAACATTCAATATGTTTTCTATGTTCTATTGTGAATAAAATCTGGGTTTATGACATTTTAAAGTCATTGCAATCTATTTTATACAAAGTCCCAACTTTTTTGGACTTTTTGTGCAGTAATCAACAGGTAACAAATCAATCCTCTTATATATATAGATAGATAGATAGATACTTGTGGTTGCTGATCTTAATCAGCAATTAGCAGTGCCAACCGGGAACATAAATGAATGTAAATACAGAAGAGATGCAGACACAACGGTGAATCCACATGGGATCCGGTACAAAGCATGCTTATTTCTTGATGTATAACATGAATTAATCACCACTTGGGGACCTCGGAGAAGTTGGATTTCATTAGTTCTCTTGTCCTGTACCATCATGAGAGTTTTGTGAATTTGAATCCTCTGACTTATATAATTATATTCTCCTTTAAAGTTGATTTCCAACATCAAAGGGACAATATAGCCTTTGAAGTACCATGGGATTGGATCACTGTCTAACCCACTCTTTAAGATTCTGTCACAATGACATTAGGGAAGTCATGTGAATTAAAAGACTAGAGAACAGCTCTTGCCTTTGCTCTGTGTCCAATTTCAATCAAAATGTCATGCTGTGCCATTTTAGCTGAATGTGGAACTGGCAAGTGTGTTAGGTTGACATCTTTGTGGCTAAAATCCTGTGACTAATATGTAAATTATTTGACAGTTACACTCCATGGGATTATCAAAGCAGTGCTATAACCCAAAAAGAATAAGTTTTAAATCATCGTGGACATTGTTTGAAGTCACATTTAAGCATAACTTATTTACTGTCATTCCCTGTACTCTGAGGAATCTTTCATTTAGACGGAAGGATGCAAAAATAGTGAGTATAATGGTGCCGTAAACTACCCGGAATAATTAAGAAATATCCTGCTGTACAACAGGTGATACATAAAGGCTGCAGCACTATGCACAGAAAAGTATTCATTATAATGGCTTCTGCTACTGCTGTCACTCCAAGGAGCCACACACAACAAAAGTATCGCTTTTGTTTGCTTTGTGTTTCTGTTGAAACTTTGTGTAGTAACAGACAGACTGTGAGAGTAACGCTATTGGCGCGGCAGATCACTTACTTCAAGCTCCAAAGCCTCGGGGAGTTGGCTCGAGATTGCTTGTCTTTGATAAGGTCCTGGCACACAACTAAATCCTGTCCCCGTCTAGAAAAGTTTATCAAGCCTTAATAAACGTCTAAACGCGAAAGTCTGCTGATTTTGAGCAGCAGAACAAAATACACGGTGAATTTATCAGACGATCCCACGTATCTATCCGTCTTCCTACTCGTTTTTATTTGTTTTATTTTGTTGATTATTGCGAAGCCGGAGCGCTGGGTTTTTATGTATCTTCCGGGACCAGGCCAGCGGTTCATTACTTTGAAGTCCACAGTTAAACCTTTAGCCCAGTTGGTGTAGAAACAGCCCGGAGGATTTCTACCGCCTGCCATGACTTCTCGAAACACTACCTGGGGAGAAAAGTAGAGAGTAAAAAGCTTCTCTCTTATTCACATTTAAGGGTGAAACAAACTGTCCGATGTGACGGGACAGGGAGAAGAGCCGGGGCTGGTTGTGTATATATGCGCAGCCTGTTGTTGGGACTACTTTACTTTTACGTTTTCTGATCGAAGAGGCTACTCGGGTACATGGATGGTAAGTTGTAGGAAAGCTGTTCCACAGGCCCCCTCTCTTGGCCGCTTTGATGTGCTGCTGCTGAGCTTTGAAGTTGAGAAATGCGGGCTATGTTTCTTGTTTGTGGGCGAGAAATACGGTGAGATAGATAAGAAGCTTATGTGTGCGCGCGCGTATGAATGTGTAGCCCAGATAAAAACCGAATATTTGTCGGATGGTGCGTCTTCTGACTGGGGAAAAAAAAAAAAAGTGGGATGTATTCTTCAGTCGGAACCCCCCTCCCCTCCACCTTCTCTTTTGCCTCCTCCAGATTTTGACACCCCCAGTGATCTACATAGGGACTGAGCCTGCCTACTCTGAGGTCAGTTGTTGAATGGGACAGGGTACATTAAACTACGGCGCTTGTTTTGCGGACGCATGTGGCACGACTTTAAATAGCACGACGTTTTATCTCCATTGTGCTGGATTACTGTCCGGGGAGTTTTTGGAGTGTATTCGTCTCAACGAAAAAAAATGGAGTAACAGTTTAACTTTTTAACGGGTTTCACTCTGTTTGGATCTGTCTGCGATGGTATGTTATTTTACGCTCGTTAATTCATCCATTGGATTTTAGCGTCGGTTTCACCGTGGTGTATACACTGGCTGTTAAGACTGTAAATGATTGTGTAGCACTTGCAACAGCCTTTTAGCAGTTTGTCATTTGTGGTGGCGGTGCTTCAGTAGTCTGCATTTTTACGCTCAGGCTCCGATTAAAATCTCTGGCACGGGATCAGTTTTTCTTTTCTTTTGTTTTCCCCCTCCTATTATAAAGTGTTTCTTTTCGTGTTGGTAGTTTAAACACGTTGCTGGGTTTGTGGCTTATTTTTAAATGTGCTGTAATCACCTTCTTGGGTAGATATTTAGGAGACTGATCGCTTCCATTTACGCATGGGCGACCGGATTCTCCCGCGGGGCTTTTTTACCTCTCGCACATTACAGCGTTTTAAGGTCATTGTGCTGCAGATCAGGTGCAGTTTGGCTGTACATTTTTGGGGTGGTGAGGACGAGCGTGGAAGTGATTCTGCGAGTGTGCGTGATGCAGGCAAGGGGTACAGTACGGTCGTCCGAAACAGATTGGGAATAAATTGGAGTTGAAGCCTGTGACATGGACTCGTTAAGAAAACACGTGTAAGCCACAGTTGTGAGAATACGGTTTGGTGAAGAGTGTGGCTGTGTGAGATGATTATTCTTGTAAAATGTGTTTTGATGTGGCAGATCAATGCACGTTGAGAATGTAGGCTGCAGTTGATCTCTCATTTAGATTATAAATAGATAAATGAAACGAAGAAAGCCTTTCATATTTCCTTTCTCTGTGAACCCGGCGAGGGTTTTTTGAAAGGGACTGTTTACTTGATGTCTTTCTTTGAAGTTCAGCAGGATCTGGCTTTGATTAGATCAATACTTTGTGTTTCAGAGTGAAGAGGAGCTGAGAAGCTCCCCCGCTGCTTTTAGAGAGTGAGGAGGATTAGGCTGGAGCTCAGTGGAGGCACGACGGCACTCTCACACGGCAACCAGAGCTGGAGCCATGAGCAGGGCGCTTACGGAGCACATCAGCAGTAGCTTCCGAGAAGATGCTCCTCGTCCTCCGGTACCGGGGGAGGAGGGAGAGGCGTCATGCTACAACCCCAGCAGATCTGCCAAAATGAGAGCCCAGAACAAGGTTAAAGATACCCCCGCCGCCGCCGCGCCTCCCGGCTCCACACCGCGGAGGAACGAGGATGGACTCGGGGAGCCAGAGGGCAGCGCGTCCCCGGACTCGCCTCTAGTCCGGTGGACAAAGTCGCTGCATTTTCTGCTGGGCGACCAAGACGGCGCTCACCTTTTTAAGACCTTTTTGGAGCGGGAGAATTGCGTGGACACTTTGGACTTTTGGTTCGCCTGCAACGGCTTCAGGCAAATGGACTTAAAGGATACCAAAACGCTGCGAGTTGCCAAAGTTATTTTCAAGCGGTACATCGAGAACAACAGCATTGTCGCCAAGCAACTGAAACCGGCCACCAAGGCCTTTATAAGGGATAGTATTAAGAAACAACAAATAGACTCGTCCATGTTTGACCAAGCACAGACGGAAATTCAGTCCAACATGGAAGAGAATGCATACCAGATGTTTTTGACCTCTGACATATACCTCGAATACGTGCGCACCGGCTGCGAGAACGCGGCATACATGAACCACGGCGGTCTTGGCAGTCTCAAGTTGATGTGCGGATACCTTCCTCCTCTCATGGAAGAAGAGGAATGGAGTTGTAACGACCTGAAGGCAAAAACGTTGGGGTCTGTGGTCGGACTCTCTGCCAAAAACCTGAGGGCTACTGCTACCATCCGGACAGCAGCTGAAGTGCTGGAAAACAGTTGCAGGTAAGAGCTGCGCCCACCTAGAAGTGCATGCCTGTGTAATTACTTCTCAGTGCTTGTTGCTTTATTGAGCATTGCTTACTGTGGTCATGATCCCTCATTAGTTAAACTACACTGAGTATGTGGCAGGTATTTCACAAATGCCTGCGAGAGAGGTAAAGGCACTTGATCAAAGGGTCTCAGAGGAACATGCCTGTATATTTGTGCCCTCCTGCCTTGCAGTTAGTCAAGGGTTGGAGGGGTGGAGGGGCGGGGTGGGTACAAAACATCAATGCATCTGAGCCTTCCTTTTAAGTAAATGGTGTCTTGCAGGCAGCCCTCTGCTGGCTTGCTCAAGTTTCCTGTGCTTTGAAACCCTTCCTCCGGTTCAGGAATGAATTTAGACACCAAACCTCATGACTGTTACAGCTACATTAAACAGTATGATGCGCTATTGTAAAGTTTTTCTTCTTTTTTTCTTCTTCTTTACCCTTTTTTGTTCTGTTCCATAACCCACAGAGTTGGTGTATACTGCCACAAAATCTCATTTATCCATAGAAATGGTAATAGAGAGTTAAAAGAACTTGTGCAGTCAGTCTTATGCCAAGCGGAGATATTGTTCTCTTGGTCAGAGATGAAAGAACTGTTTGTGCAAAGTATTTGTGCTTTTATCTTAAGAGCTCGTCCCACACATTGTCCAACAGCTGAAATCTTTTCAAGCCAGGAATATTTTCACAAAGTGGATTTTATGCATGAACCTCCATCAAAGGATACTTATTTTTTTTCCACTCAACTACTTTGTCCTCACATCTGGATGCAATTATTACTTAGAGGTTTGACAATGTTTTGTGGTTTGGTAGGAAAAGTGCAATTTATAGATAATCCATACTTTTCCTGTCAAGTTATCTAAACATTTAATGAGCTGGGATAAAAATTGTCTCAAGCCCAACTTATTTAATAATAGTGTACAAAACTAATTGATTAAGTGCAATAAGTCTACCTAAGGACTCCCTCGAGGGTTTTATCCTTCATGTGAGCAGATGTCAGATAATATCTTAGCACAGTTGCTCATTTGCTTGGAAGTGACCATGTTGGGTTAGGAACCAATAAGCATGAGCTTTGTTGACATGTGGGCATATCCTGCCCTCCTGGTGTGATCCCCTGCATTCTTGTTTTTCACTAAAAGAAAAGCAGGGGGGAGAGAGAGAGAGCCCTTTCTCCCTTCCGTCACCCACGTTCTCCCCCTTTCCCCCTGCCTGCCCCTCACCATCTCTTTAGGTCAACCAATTTCCATCTCAAACATGTGGAACTAATTTTGCCACTGCACAGATTCTTTTTTTTTTTTTTCCCCCCCTTCGTTTTGAGAAACCTCCAACACTAAACTCTAAAGTGATACAGAAACACGACAACAAAAACATCCCTAGCTCAGTTCCGCAGCTTCAACCACCAATCCCACTCTGCCATAGATTGTGTGTGTCAGTGTTTTCCTTCCTTTTTCTTTTCTGCCCAGTACTTTTATCTCTCCTTTTTAAAAGAAAAATCTGTCTGACAGAGACTAAGCATGCTTTGGAAGGAGACACGGAGAGACAAGAGGAGGGGAAGGGGGGGATCATGAAAGAAAGAAAAGAGATGGAGAAAGAGAGGGGGGGTGGGGGGTGAGGAGAGCCCAGCTGTGCTAAATACCTGACTCTTTGCGTGGACCTTCCAAAGGTCAGGTTTGTGCTTGGGGCCTACGGCTTTAGTCATGCTGGGGTTCTCCTCAGCACTGCCGGCAGAAGGCATTCTCATAAAGAAAGGGGCCCTCCTTCCCCCTTTCCCTCTCTCCTTCTCACTCCCTCTCTAAAGCTCGTTCCCCCTCCCTCTTTTTCCCTCCTTCTTCCTTGTCCACCCCCTTCACTAGTGGAACAGGAATGCAACACAGCAGGAGAGAGTAAAAAGACAGAGAAAGAGAGAGACTTTAGAAAGGAAAGCAGGGGAGAGTTGGTAAAGGAGGGGGCCCAGACTGGATGATAGCAAGAGAGAGACAGAAAGAAAGAGAGAGATAAAAGAGGGAAAGTATGGAGGAGAAAACACTCAGAGGAACGAGAGCGGAGTTTCAAAGTGGAAAAGAGCAGGAGTATGGCCCACACGAAAGGGTGGAGATACAGCAGAGGAGAGCGAATGAAGGGAAACGCTGGTGTTCATTCACACACAGCAGGGCTGCTCATTTCACCCACTCCAACCATAACCACCCCCATCACTGAATCCTTGTATTTTAGGGAGGCAAAACATTAAAGAGAGCGCAATACTAGACGAGACAAGAAAAAAGAGGACTTACAGCTCCATCTATTGTACTGTTGTCACGTTCCTCAGGCCCCAAACTCTCAGTAAAGGGACTTGGAGATATCTGAAGAGAAAGATGGAAAGAGAAAGTCCAAGCCGAAGTTTTATAAATATCATATAACAAACGAGCAGGAAACATAACCCCCATAATCCAAATGTGTCACCTCTTTTATCTGTCTTAATTTCATACCTAGTGACATCATAATAACTCTAGGCAAATGTTTTCCCGGGTCATCCACAGGTCCCACCGTCGAGGGGACCCTGCCAGCCCATACTTTGTGAACTCTGGCTACATTTTTGCCCCTGCCACCAGTGCCAACGACAGCGAGATCTCCAGCGATGCCACAACAGATGATTCCATGTCGATGACAGACAGCAGTGTGTAAGTGTTTGCATTTAAAAAAAAAAAAATTGGAATCAAAGCCCGATCAGTTTCATTTGAAACCCAGCTGGCTCTGGAGATGTAGCAGCTTCAAAAAGCTCATTTCCTTTCAACTCGCAGCGGCCAAAGGTCTGGGAATTTTCTTATTTCCACCAGTATCTGAACGTGCCGGGTCCAGATTTCAGTCATCAACTTTCCAGGAAAAAGTGTAGGGGTGTGAAGAAAATTATTTGGCCTTGTACTTCAACAGAATCAGCTTTTCTTGGGGCCAGGGGACTGCACTGTTGCAAAATAATGGTCTGTAATGTATTTCAATTATCCTCCGTGATTGACTCCAGGTAATTCTATTAATGTGCAGTTGTTGCTGTGGCCTCCAGGGAGATAACTCTGGGAAAGTCATTATGTCTGAAGACCTTTTGAAGTTTATTCTGATGTGTTACAGGCTGTAGAGAAGAGAGGAAAAAAAATGAGAACGTCTTGATGTGGGTGGGGGTGTTGCCTCATTTTCCTCAAAGTTGATATGTATCCATCCCACCCACCCTTCTGCCACAACAGACTTGTTTTTTTATATTATCTAATCGCTTTTTCCCTTTGAAGAGCTGAAGGAGAGGGGGAGGGAAATGGCCATTCGGGCCTCAAGACAAACTCATTGAAAAATGTTGGCACCAAATGAAAGAAGGCTTACTCACATGGTGGGTCGGTTTCCTGCCACTGGCCTCTGTGGCGTGCTGAGATCATGTGTCTGCGAGGCTTTCACAGGGGTTACTCATTTCTAGACCTTGGGACAAGACATAAGGAACCCCCCCCCCCCCCCCCCCCCCCCCCCCGCCCCGCCCCGGCCCCCCCCCCAAAAAAAAAAAACCCCCCCCCCCCCCCCCCCCCCCCCACCCCCCCCCCCACACACCCCCCCAA
>VUQR01019925.1:33814-45962 GCA_015108515.1 Hemichromis elongatus
CCCCCCCCCGCCCAACCAAAAGCTAAAACACTTGAGCAAGAGACTGTAATTTACAAAAAAAACACTCTGGACTCCTTTTTTGTTTCTTTGTTTGTTTCTTTTTCTTAATATTAAGCTAAACAGAGTTAATATATCCAGCACAAGAGGAGCGATTGAAGGAAGACGAGCCAATGAAGTATGCCGAACACAGAGGAGGCGCTGCCCCTCCCCGACTTTCTCAACCAATCAGCCTTAGAAACACAAGGGAATGACAGACGAGACTTTGACAGACCAACACAAGGATGACGATGATGATCGGAGGCCAGTGGCGGGGCCGAGACCCCGCCTCTTCTTGAATATAACCACTGAAGATGTAGATGACTGTTGTCTTGTGATGTGTGACAGACTGATGGACTTGCAGGAGGTGAATACGCAGCGCCGCCGACCTGCTCTTAACATTACATACCAACATCGTTACAAAAACGTCCATACGTGTGCATATACATACATGCATATATGTATATATACATGTATTATATATATAGATGCTTTTTGTCATGAGTTGAAAGTTTTTATCAAGTATTTATTGAAAATGACCTCCCCCCCTGTTGTCCCCTCCCCTGAGTCTTCTTAAACCTGTGTTCCTCGCCCTCCCTATTTACAGCCAATGGGTAAGCTGCTTTGAATGTTGGGAGAATCCTGTGGTGATATAGTTTAGTGTTTTTAGTTACACAGAGGACGTGACGCTAGCCTAGCACTTCCTATAGCCTTGTAGCCACGTCTGACCCAAACTTAGCGGTGGTCTTGTCCGAGGCGCACTCCCTCCACTCTTCTAATGGTCAATCCCAGTCTTATATGCTGCTGATAGTTTATAATAAGCAAGTTTGCCACACTAGCATTTCCTCTCCCTCGTTCTCTCGTCCTCCCTCCCTCCCCCTCCTTTTCGCTTTGTCTCTAGCGACGAAGCTCAATCTTTTTTGTTGTGCCTTTGTTTGTAAACCAGGCATTGCACAGGGATGGGGGGTAGAAACCGTTGTAGATTACACACAGAGACGAGACCCGGAGCACGAGTTGCACCACCTAATAATGGCAGTGTTTACAGCCCCCACACCAAAATAACTTGTGCTAACGAGAACCAGTTTGGGTCACAGAGAACGACTTCTTTGAGGAGTTCAGCTAGCGTGTCAAAAAACACACACAAAAAAAAAAAAATACACAAAAAAAAAAAAGTGAACGTTGAAGAATTATGGCTCCAATATCTTTTGAATGTTATTACAATAACACCGTATATAGCAGAGCTCCTGTATACATTGTAATTATGCATTCTGAAGTATGGATACTGACACACGTGATGCACGCATACACAAACAAAACACGTACAAACACACGATCGCTGGTGTTTTATGAGTACAGCACCTGTGCCTACATGGATGCCATACCATGTGCTACCCTGTTTCAGGGTTTTAATATATATCCCTTGGTTTTCAGAAGGGTTTTATGTTGAAAAGATATTTTTATGCGTTTAATATCCTGTAATCATGTTTTTGTGTTTTGTTTTTACACCACAGCCTTTTTTTGTTTGTTGTTGTTTTGGTTCATTCTATCTAAACTGTAAATTATACATTATATAAAGAGTTTCATTTAAAGATTTACATGGACCTATAATTATTGTAATTATTGAGAGATGTAGCCTTTATTAAAGTTTTATATTTTTCAAATGAAAACTGATGTGCTTGGAAGTGCTTCTTTCCCGACTCAGAATAGCTTATTTTTATTGCTGCGTTGTGAAAATGACTTATTTTCTCAGTGCAGCCATATTTTTCAGACAGCTATTTAGACATGATACAAGTTGACTGGAGTGTTTTGTCCACTTAAAGAAAATTATAGTGCTACAGTCGGTCTGGGGCATGTGGTAATGCATAAACAGGGGCTGTTTTTACACATGAACCTCGGACAGTGTGAGGGGAATTAGGTCGGGACGTCGTCCAAGTTGCTTTTTCTCACGTGTAGCACACAGCAGGAGAGCGTCTGTGTCTAATGGGGACTATACTATTTCTAGTTGAGTATGCGACTAGGAATACTCTGTGTTTTTTTTTTTGTGTTTTGTTTGGTTTTTTTCTCAGAATGCTGCCTGAGTAAAACGTGCAGGAGGCAGCACGTTGCGGGCTTTCCTGCCTCGATAAGAAGTCATTTACCTGCTGTTCTCACCTGGCCTTTGTACCTGAAAGCTGGCGGGTCAAAGAACATGTAATAGGTGTTCCTGTTGACTCAGACGTTTAGCATTCTCACAAAGAGAACCTCCTTAAAATGGCCACATGGTAACAGCTTAGACACTGGGCGTCTTGAAGCTGCGCTTATCGAAAAACTCTAAACTCAGTAACGTTTTTAAATAGTCGTGTGTTTTACCCTTTTTCTACCCTTCAGGAGATCCCTTCACAGAAACCAGGCAGTGACAGTTAAGAAAGTTCAACCACTCCAAGAGTTCTTCTGTAAATAAAAATTGTTGTGCTTCATTTGTGCTTCGGGTGCGTTAAATTTTGGCGGTGTTGCAGTCGAGAGTTGCGAGAACTGGTCGACATCAGCGTTCGGTTCAACGTTCCCTCACGCCCAACGTTGGCTCATTTTGGCCTCGCAGACACGAAGCCGTCACTGACTGAGTTTCTAAATGTTTTTGAGGTGACGAGGTCAAAAGGTAGCCTCGGGCTCAAGGTATTAAAATCGCCCTTCGGGGTGTTTGAGTCACCTTGTAGTTTAACACTTAACAGATTCTGGTCAGAGACCTTTGTTGCGTGCCATAGCTCTGCATGTGAGGTCAGGTCAAATGTCGCACTCAGGTCGCGTTAGTTTCCCCTCCTGTTTTTGCTCTTCAACTAGAAATGGAGCAAACGTTGCTTAAATAAGTAAGTTTCACCTCATAGCAGCGTACAGTTAAATGATGTATAACGACGATGGCAGGATTCCGATAAGTAGGCCAAGAGTGTGGAACCTGTTGTTAAATACTCACAAAAATGAGTCTTGACAGTTACCTGCCTTCTCTCTAACCTTCACGTCGTAGTAATGAAGAACATAAAATGTTGTTATCACCATCAAAGAAGTACAGTACGGTAGCGCTGTGATCATAGCGCGGTGCAGACTGAAGGTGGAGAGGTGACCGAATTTGAGCCCAAAGTAAAACAGAATGAACGAGTTATTCTTGTAATCTCTTCTTAGACGCATCGCTTCCAGGAGTTTCAAAAACCTAAAAGAGACAACTTTGTGCTGAAAATAAAATGCAACTTTAAACTCGCGGACGCCAGCTGCTAATTCACAGCGCAAACAGAAATCACTGAAAGCTTGCAACCTTTTGATGTGCTACAGACCCTCAGTGGTTAAATGTGTGGGTCCCGTATTCAGCACTTAAATGGAAGACATTAGGCATGGAAATGAGGGCATGGGCTAATTGGTCCTATTAAAGAGCAATGAGGACCAGCGCTACTCTCTGACAGTCAACACAAACATTAATGAAGCACCCTGCATCCCCTATCAGAGGGCCTAGTCATGTTTGCCTCAATTAACTGGCGTTATTTCAGCAGTGAGGGGAAGAAAAAAAAATCATTTAATACCAGGAATAATTGGATGGTGGGGAGCTCGATGCTGCCATGTGCACTCGCTCACTTGTACAACTCAGTTGAAACTGTTGACATAAGCGGAGACTTGAAATGGGCCGTACGAAAGGTAGCCACGTATCAAAGATAACAACAGTCATTACTGACAAGCTTTCACTTCTCACAAAATGATCTCCTCGTTTCTTCTCCCCCTGCTGCAGAAGGAAACCAGACAAGCCGCCAGTGCTCGCCACATCTGCGAGACGCTGCTTTTCCTTTCCCAGAGCCCACTTTTTAAAGAGGCATTTCTGCAGCTGAGCAGTTTGTATTTTTAACGCCGCAAATAGCAGATTAATTCTCCAGCCTCATCAAAGGCACCGAGCCGTGAAACTTCAATACATAATCGATGCATTGCATACTCGCCCAACCGTGAAATCGATTCCTCCGTGCTCTAAACTCCACAATAAGAAACTGTCTAGAACGGGGCAGGTGTAACCCTCCGCCCCTCCACTCCCCGCCCTCGCCGACTCTTCCCAACTCTATTTTTACAGCTTCTTGGGGCTCCGGCTTTGAAGGGAAACCTATCCAGGAAAATTGCTTGCATTTTTCCCCAGTGAAGCGCTGATAGATGGACATTGACCGTCGCATTCCCTCTCTTGCCCATCAGGAGCCCTTGCTTCTCTCTTCCCTCCCTTACATCTTCGCCTTTCTATGCCATTCCAGTCCTAATAAGTGCTTTGTTGAAGTGCAATGCAGGTTACATGCAGGCTCTGAAGCTTCTGCTTTCACAGAAACTCGCCTTTCTCCTGATGCTTCAGACTTTTTTTTTTTTTAACTCAAATTTTAATTTCATTGACACATGCAACTCTTTGGGTATCTTTTCATTAGCGTGGAACTTTTCTGGTTTGTAACTTTGATTTTGGTTGGCAGCGTTGCTTTTCTTTCCCGCCACCCTGTACGCCCCATATGTCCCATATGTCCCATACGCTGCTACCTTCGTCGCCGTCTTTTCTCCAAACATTGGCATTCATTTCTCCTTGCATTGTGGTAATTGGCATAGCACGGTCGGGGCTATTGTAAACATGCCTGTGTGAGACTGGTATAAAGAGGCACCAGTCACTCCCCAGGCTAAGCTAGTGTGTGAAGCAGGCAGGGGCTGCTGCCTATTGTGCTGGTGAAGCCTTTGTAGATTTGCAGTGGGCCCCATTTTAATCGCCTTCTCATACACCGCCTGCCGACTCGCTTTGCATATTTAATTGCCAGGTAAAATCATTTTGTCGACAATCCGTTTAATTATTTGATTGTACAGTAACCGTAAAGAGTGAGCGAAGGGAAGTGGAAGGGATAAAGGGGGATAGAGAGAAGGCGAGAGACAGAGTGAGAGAGAGAGAGAGCAGCAGGCAGCGGAGAAAGAAAAGGGGTCTGTTGCCAGAATAGACATCAAAGCCGTGCCTTGATGTTGATGTTGAATGGGCATTAATGGTTTCTGAAGGCAAGAGATTGCAGAGAAAAAAAAGAAAAAGAAAGAGAGAGAAGAAAAAAATAAACCCTCCTTTTTCTCTGACAATCCCGCCAGCCATCTCAGTAAATGCATAAACACTGAAACCCGGTGCCAGATAGAAGGGGTTGAACAGAGAGAAAGAAAGTGAGAGAAGCCAGTTGGCTTGTTCGCTTTCACTTTCATTTCCTGTAATGACTGAAGGGCGAGTAATGAAGAAGAGGTGGGTCAAATGGAAGCGATTGGAGGTGATTAGGAGGCTGTCAGCACATTAAACCTTTAGGTTAAAGGACCAGGCGATTCAAATCAGCGTCTGCTCACTCATCACAAGTCACGAGGACCTGAAAGAACAATACATCGGGTTGTGTTTCATCCCACAGCTAACTAACAGCCTCGGCCTTTTTTTTATCCCCCCTGTGTACTGATTTTGCAAATCCATAAATGCAGGGAATCTTCTGATGGAGCAGTTTAACTGTTCGAACCAAATTTTAGAAGTCCAATAGACCGCGATCAAAGAAGTGGACGTAGCACACAGGTCTGAGGAGTGAAGCAAGTGTACGCCATCTTCCACCTGTAGCCTTTAAATTCTCAGGAAGACAATCTGTACAGGAAGAGAGCATGCTGCCCTTTCTTCTACCAGATTTATTACCACGGTAAAGATTTTCTGTAGAGTGCTAATTTCAGCAAGCTGAAGTCTTCTGCAACACGGTTTGATGTGTAAAGATTGTTCCCATTTAGACTAAACTGGATAAACAGAGCATGCTTTAAGGTGTTGTTGCATTGTGATTGACAAGTCACTCCCACAGCAACCTGTCAGTCAGGTTTGAGGCACTGCAGCGCCTATCATGACACTGCTTACATTTAAAATAGCCCGAATAATTTTTTGGCTTTTGACTATGCTTTTGTTTTCAGGTCGGCGGGGTTGTAATATTTCAGTTGACAAAAAAAATGACAGTCGCTTGTTTTTCCCAAGAAAAGCTCAGCATCTTAGTCAATATCACAGCTAATGTAATATAAGCTGTAGGAGTATGTATGTGAAATGCAGTAGAGCGTTATTTGGATGTAACCCAGAGGGATCAGGTATGGCAAAAATGTTGCACACCTGTTACAGAGGAGGCTACAGTTGTGCCTCCTAACTTCGGTCAGCTGCAAAGCCACACTGACACAAACACAAGCCCGGGAATGTCAGCTAGTTTGCTTTGTAAGCGACTGTAATAGTGTTTCACTGGCGTTAGGGCTGGTATGAAATAGCCTGTAACCTAATAGGGTTAAAACAGTTCTGGCATTTTTAGATTGGATTATTAATTAATAATTCAATTATTTATATGTTTTTATTTGCAATAAGCTCGTTCTGTAAGTATTTGACATTACACCTGATTACACAAGGCCCTCTTTTTTTCCTTCAGAACAACAGAACAGAATGGTGTGTGAAAGATTCCTCAGAGATTTTGCTCCATAATGACTTTGATAGTTGTCGGCTGCACATCCGTGATGGCACCGAATCCAAAGGTGCTCGATTGGACTGAAATCTGCTCAACTTACAGCAAAATTAGAGTTTTGTATTTTCTTTTTTTTGTTTGTTTGTTTTCATTTTGGCTTTTTATTGTTAATTCACTTTGTTTGTTTCATTCAGAGTTTGTAATTTTTTTTTTGTGTTAGTTTGACTTCAGAGTTTTCACACTGCAAAAACGATTTCTATGAATAACCTTAAATGATTATTGCTCCCTTTTTAAAAAAAACATACTAACAAGTAAAGTCTCCTGTGACCTGTTTAAAAGTAAACCTTTTGGAGAAGTTTACATGAAATAAGTTTCATTGTTTCTATGCTTTACTGCTGACGCCTGAGAAAGTGGATGAATTGTGAAAGTAAGTATGTAAGAAATCACCGACTGTGCAGCAGCAACAAATTTAAAATCTTGCTTTAGTCATTAAAAAAATCAATCGAAATAAACAAATACGATTTGGGGATTCTTGCTTCTACAGTTGGCAACATTCAGACGCTGGAAATGATGTGAAAGTAGGAAGATTTTGGCAACGAGTCAGTGGAGAAAAATACTTCCTTCGCAGGACTTAACAATGCAACATTTGCATTCGTGAAACACACCCCGAACAGTGGAAGCTGTCCTCGCTCCTGTCACCAAACACCTGAATGCTGTCTCGTGTTTCATGATGTGTGCGGCGGGACTTGGCTTTTGCGTGTGAACGGTCCAAGCTAGCAGCTTTAACTGCAGCTTACCTCTGAAATTCATCCAAGACCACCTTGATCCTCTTTTGGCTGGCACTGTCGGGGATCTCTCTCTGTCTCTCTTCCAGTCTGGCTGTCTGTCTGTCTCTCTCACCCACTCTCCTCTTTTCTCTTGTGTTGTCAGGTTTGCTTATCTTCCCAGCTTCCCTGAACTATCTTGTTTCTCTGTCATTCTACTGTGAGGGTGATGCGTATGTGGGTGATGAGGGTGTATCTGTTATCTGGAGGGAATATTTAGATTCAACATAACCTTGACTAGCAAGTATGCCTGCTGAGCAAGTACACAGCTCTACTTTACTTACTGACTTAACCAGGCCAAAAAAAAAAAAAAAATCTTGGTATGTATGTCGATGTGAGCAAGACAGGAGGCTAAAAAGAAAGGGACTTTTTCTTGACTGTAGATACAAATTTTTTTTTTTAGTTAAATGGCAAACTGGTTGCCAAATGACACCTGGATGTTTACTTTATTAGCTGCCTGCTAGTAAATACATTTCAAGCCTTAAAGCATTCTGTCAGCAAGGTGGAGGTGTCAGGTTCCACTTAAACTGTGCTGACGTGCTTCATCGGTACAGCCAGTCCCATCTCTAGTTAGTCCTTCTAGATAAAGGGATAATGAACTTTTGACAATTTTTTGGAGAATCGGGTGAGGACATTTCACATAGTTGTCTTACTCACGTGGAGCAAAAAGCAGGAAATGATAACTTCAGATGCACGACCGGGAATACTCTTTGTGGTTTATGCGAGGATGCTGCCATGCAGGGGGCAAGGACGTACAATGCCCAATTGCTAGCAGTGAACGCACTAAAATATTAGCTGCCCCACTCACACATTGCAATCCCACAGCCAGAGAAAAAGAGCAGCTCCCAGAAAAGTTCAGCACTGCATGAGAGTTCAAACATTTTGCCAGACAAATTTGCTGTACAGAAAGTCACATTCTGATCTAAGAAAATGAAAAAGCTGATTCAACAGTTCTACAAAAAAGTAAATGATTAGTAGCTTGATGGACAAAAAAAAAAAAAGCTACTAACCAACTTTTCTGGAAGTTTGGGCCTCAAAGGATATCCTGTATTCGCTATTGGAAAAGATACAAGTATGGAGTTTTTTGTCCTTGCAGGAGGAACTCGATATATTTCTTTTCTTAGAATTTCTGGAAGCCTGAACTTTGCAATGCAATTACAAAAATTCTCCAGAATTTGTTTGATGCTATTAATTATCTCTTTCGGTGCCTACAGTAATCACAAACTCAAAGAAGTGTATAGCAGCTTTTTTGGCCCACTCGGCTCTCATTTAAGAGCATTCTTTTTGGATGGCATTCGTTCATTTATTTTGGGCTCATCCATCCGTCTCTTTCCATTTCTCTCTACCTGTGCCAACTCTGTGTCAGTGGTGGATAGGCATTGTCTATTTTGTCTAAGTATCCCCTGTTGGGTCTCAACCACCCCCAAGGGAAGCCTGTGTTCTTTGGGCAAGATACAGCTTCGGGCCAAAACCACTGTCAACAAGGGGAACAATTTGGCTGGCAAGGGCCATATTTACAGATTGGTGAACCACAGCTCCATTTAGCAGTGTTCTTTCGTCAGTAAACACCACAGGACGGTATCTTTCTCAGATCTCAAAAGCAGAAACAGATAGAATTATGCCATGCGGCCCAAAGTTGGTCTACTCTGACCGCCGCTTGGACCGCCATTGTTTAGAAGTTCAGAATGGCCGAATGATCCGATAACACAAGTTAGTCATGGCACGTAACTTTGTCCACATTCCTCAGTGACCAAGGAATGCAGTCCCTCGAAAGGCTTCGCCTGTGGCCTCAGTTTGGAGGGTGTGTGGTGTATTTTGAATCCATCGGACTCTTTTCTTGTACAGTCCTGAATATTGGAAGGCATTTTTCTAAAAATACAATGATTAAGGTATTGTGGTTTTTCACATGAACGCTTGACTCAAACTCCCTTAGGGACATTGTACATATACAAAGTATGTTAATGTGTCAATACATGGCAACCCTGAGTCTTGTTATCACGTTGGCCTACATTACACAGTGGGCAGATTGGTATGCAAACAGAGAACTGGTTTGGAGTTTGGGGTCAGAAAAGGCTTTGAAGCTAAACATATTCTTACCATAAAGATATATTTGGGATAGATGCGACCCATAAACCAGTACCAGTCTGTCGCCTATGAAGTCTGGTCATGAATTTT
This sequence comes from Hemichromis elongatus, assembly GCA_015108515.1. Taxonomy (NCBI): domain Eukaryota; kingdom Metazoa; phylum Chordata; class Actinopteri; order Cichliformes; family Cichlidae; genus Hemichromis; species Hemichromis elongatus. Next base: position 43,314 of record VUQR01019925.1, read on the forward strand.
TGGTGTAGACAAGAAGGAAAATGTCAATCCTTTACTGATAAAAGCTGCTTCTTTGATTATAGCAGCCTTTTTGGTTGACAAGTTATTGACAAGTAATTACTTTTGGAAAATTGTCTTTGCTGTAAGTGAAGCAGAAACGCTGACTCAGATGTCTGTGACACAATTCTCATTCGCTTGTCAAGAAGCCATTAAATTTAAGCAACAATAAAACTGCGGTCTCTCGGACAAGACTCGTTACATTGTTGCTGTTGTGGTTGTTGTTTTGTTTGTGTTGCAGACAACTCACAATGTCTTTTTTTTTTGTTTGTTTGTTTCTCTCACTCTTTTTGTACAAACAATAGACTGTATATAAAAGATGGACACAGCCCACTGGTTTCATGACTCGCTTGAAATGATCATCTTGGCTTTTGCCTTGCTCATAAGATTTTTTCTTTTCTTTTTTTGGCAGTTATGTTTGAAAAAACTGGGGTGGTCTTGTACTTGAGCACTAGACAGAAACGTGTTGACAATTATGGTCAGAGCACTGGTGTCATTAAAGATTTTGCATCTTTTATAGCCACAGAGGAACTAAATGAATCACAAGTGGAAAGTTTATAGAATATCTTCAGCTCATGGAGCAAATCTGTAAATAGCCATAAAACCATCCGAGAAGCACCAGACTTCCCTAATATGTCTGAAAAAAAAAGTTGACAGCTTCAAGGTAGAGGAGGTGTGAGAGACCAACTAAGAAAGTAATTCATTGGAGTTACTTCTGAATTACCAACAGTTAATAACCCTTTGTGTGTTGATGGATTTTATTTTCTACATCCATTCTCTTCCGCTTATCCAATTCAAGGTTATGAGGAGCCTATCCCAGCTGCCATAGGGGGAGAGGCAGGGTGCACCCTGGACCAGTCACAAGTCTATGGCAGGACTAACAAAGAGAAACAGACAACCATTCACACTCACACTCACATCTATGGGTATTTAGAATCATCAGTTTACCTTACCTTGGACTGTGGGAGGAAGCAGGAGTACCAAACAAGAACCCACACAAACATGGGGAGAACATGCAAATTCCACACAGTGTTGGTGGATTCGAACTCAGGACCTTCTTGCTTTGAGGCAACAGTTTTAAACACCGCCCCACTGTGCTGCCTTGAGATTTCATTTAATTTTTTAAAATTGATTTAAATTAAATGATTATACGATTTGTGCTCCGATACTTGTTACAACCAAAAAAGTAATTCCAGTACTCTTTTATATTATGTTATCCCCAATACTAATACGCAGAAAGTACAAAGAAGCAATGTTGTTACAAGTTATGAGTCACAGATTACTCTTCAACCAGTTAAATACTTTATTTGCCATCCATCCATCAACTAATTCCACTTCACTTTTCCATTGCAGGACATGGAAGTGCTGGAGTGCATCCTGGGTGTACAGGGCACAGTGTACCCTGGACAGGTTGCTGCTGTATCATTGGGCTAACATACACAGACAGGCAACCATTCATACCTATGGCTCGCTAAAAATCACCACTTAATCTAACATACATGTCTTTGGACTGTGGGAGGAGGCCACGGTACTGCAGAGAACCCACACACACATTCAAAAAGATGCAAACTTGACACAGAAGGGCCCCAGCCTGCCAGTGGATTCAATCCGGCAACACTGCTCACCACCATGTGGTACTGTTATTTATCTGTTGCACATAAAGGAGGTTGCCATGTTGCTTTTGCTTTTAGCGCTTTAATGTTGTCTCCTCGATTGAACACAGTTTGCTCTGTAAAGTCACTTTCTCGCCCCTTTGTACAAAAAATTAACAGCAATTGTCTCTCTCCCCAAGACGAGGATTATATACTCGGTTGGGGGCATGGACACAGACCCCTGCAGTCACCATGGACGAGAAGTCATTCCTGTTCTTCTTCTTTTTGAAGTCCACATGAAGGACGTGTATTTGTTAGTTTGTTTCATAGTGTCTCTGTGAAAGCGTCCTCACAGTCATAGAAATTAGCAGGCACGATGTGATGATGAACATTTATGTCCCGAGCAAACCTCGATGTAGTCATACATGTAAAAATGTTTGAAGTTGTAGATGGCGCTGTCATTTTTGTCCTATCTCTCGAATGCCGTAAGGTCAAGCGATGGCTGCAACAGTGTACACAGAACAAAACCGTGGGTCTTTTTTCTTCTATTGATCCATCATGCAGAAAACTGAAGAACACTTTAATATGAGTACTAAATTTAGTACAATGCATTCCAGTCGAGTGTAACGTTACTGCACTAACACCTTCCTTAAACACTGTCGATAAGTAGCATAGAACAAACTAAACACTGATGTGGTCACGTTCTACATTTACAAGTCAAAAAAGTTTATGTTCCAAGACCCTGAGAAAGAATCTGCAGCAGCGACCAAACATTGTTGTCCGTACATGTTGTCTTGCTTGGGTGTGGCCGCCTAAAACAATATTGAACTGCGCTTGTTTTTAGAAACTGGGGAATTTCTCTGCTTTCATCCTACGTCCTTCAGTGTTGTGCCTCACACATACCTTCAGGTCCGCAGTCCATTCCCCAGACGGCTGTGGGAAATGTGGTGAGGCCACTCTGGGTTTGGAAGCATCCCAGACACCACAGGGATTAAAAAAAAAAAAAAAACCCTCTGTCATG
>VUQR01019928.1:2464-13150 GCA_015108515.1 Hemichromis elongatus
TGAATCATTTAATGAACATAAAAATGATTTTTTCATGTAATGTAAACACATTACTGCTTTGCTAATCAAACACATGCCCTAGTTGACTTTCCTCCAACATTGTAACCACTTCCATCCAAAACTGGAACACCAATGGACACTCCCAGAGAGCATGAAGAAAAGTACCAACATTATTTCCGCATTTCCAACAATTGCTGCTTTGCAGTAATCCCATTCTAAACATCTTTGACGGAGTATAGTAATAACAATGTACAATATTATAGTGCATAAATTTGCTTCTTGCAGTTAAATATTATTGTTAAAGGGCACAGGCAGGACTCCCCATGCACACACAAATAAAAATAAACAAATACATTTTTAAAATTGCCTATGTTTGGGGTTGATGTCCTGCTGCAGAATACAATCAGTTATATTTCTGAACGCATTCTTTGTTTACAGCATTTTTTCACAGATGCCTAAAACTTTTTCACAGTACTGTATGTATTTAAATGCAACTAAACTGATTGGTGTCGTTGGGTGTCTCCTGAACCTTTTTGGTATCTACGTGGTTAATCTAAGCATAGTAACAGTAGGGACACTCTCGCTTTATTTCACTTGGTATGGGCAGATTTTCTTTGACATCCTCACCTGTGTGGAGCGATACCTGGCTGTTGTTCATCCCACCACTTACCTAAGTCTGAGAAATGAGAGAGGGTTCAGAATAAGAAATATAACCATTTTCTGTGTATGGATGCTTTCCCTTCTTGCATTTGTTTTCGTGATCATAAATTTTGCTTTTGATATTGTGGACTTTTTCCTTTTGGGAGTATCTTTAATCATCACCACTTTCTGCAGCCTTTCTGCTTTGCGCGTATTGACCCACCCAGGCCCAGGAGAATGGGAAAGGAACAGGAAGAGAGTTGATAAGTCAAAACTAAGGGCGTTTTACACTATTCTAATCATACTGGCAATGCTGGTGTTGAGGTTTACTTGGAGTCTTTTTCGGGCTGTTTTGGATGCATCAGGTAGAAGTGATGTTTGTGTGATAATAATATGCGAAGTCTGGTTTAGTCTTCCCAGTAGCCTGGCGTTACCCCTGCTGTTTGTACACAGGGCAGGGAAGTTGGTGTGGTGCAAGAAAATCATACAATGAGCACAACATTCTTTTAAGTAAAGCGATTTTTTTTCCTCCTGTGCAGAAGTTATATATTTTAAAATGAGAAATGATAAATTAATCATAGACCAAACTTCATAAAGCACTTTTAAAAACAACAACAGAGCTGACCAAAGCACTGTACAATAACACGTCAGACATATGTAAGTTTCATGTTTAGCTGTTAAAGACATCAGATGTTTGTTTTATCTTACATTTGTAGTCAAATTATCTACTTGTTTTGTTTTTTCTTCTTTGTAATGATCTGTGCTGCAATTATTACTTTCACCTGTATCAAATCTGCCAAAGTTGTTCCCAGTTAGGCTGAAAAGATTATATTATACAAATTTTTTAAACAGCATTAATCAAATATAATGTTATTTCCTTATAAAATGTGTGATATCATTGTCACTGTAATATAAACACTACCAAAAATGTGTTAAATGTATTTATTTACATTACTTTACAAGGTTTAATTTGCTTCACCATCATTTGCAAATTGCAAACTAGTAGCCTCAAAAAGACCAAGTAAAGCTTGCTTAAGATAACTAAGTTAGAGCATCTTATTGATTCTAGATGGCATTAAAATAAGAGCATTTGAGTGTTTTTCTGCTTTCTGATTGGTCCAGGGCCAGGTGTATTTGGTGGAAAAGGACATTTGATATATGTGATATTTGATGTATTTGAATATTCAAATTTTAGGGCAGTCTAACATCTTACAATAATGATGCTGTTCAGGATTTAATAAAACATTCCTTTAACTAGTGCTAAGCATGAATCACAGATTAGAAATGCCTGTGCTGTTGTTAAACAGAGGAGGAAAACTGCATATAATAGTAAAACAGTGACCTGTTGATATCAGCTCATTTCCACTTTTATTTTTGTTCCTAATCTGGCCAAAAGTTTATTTTATGCACACAAGCAATGGCTTCACTGAGTCTGCATAAGGCAGGTGTTCACGTAAATCATTTTAATGTGCAGCATGAGATGTTGACATCACCAGTTTATTCCTGGTTGTTAGATGTTCATTATAAAAGCAAATTTGGAACACTCAGTAAAAACTAATCAAGTCAATTTCTCAATTTGAATGTGACATTAAAGTGATTACTGAGATTATTCTAAGGCTATTCTTTGTATCACCCGTGTCATGTATCATATCTATGCTATCAAAGTTGCTGTAATGTATGAAGTAACACTATAAGCAACTTTCAGGGTTTTTTTTCTATTTGTCTTTCCTTTGACTTTTAGTGATTAAGCATGTCCATCATTTAGCTTGGAGAGTTTTGATGACAGTAGTTCAGCTTTACTAAACTGTAGCTGGAACTCTTGATTACAGAGCTTTGTCATTCCAATAAAAAAAAAAAAAATTAATAATGGAACCACCAGAAAACCAAGTCTCCTTAAACATTTGACCCCATACACACCGAAATGCACTATATGATGAATAACCTCATTTATTTATGTTATTTAATCTTTATTTACAAGACTCGTTTACAATGTGTCCGTCTCCCTCTCTCTCCAACTAATGAACTAAGGGAAGCAAAAATGAACATAATACATATGAGATAAGAGACTTTCAAAATAACAAAAACAGAGACATGATCGACTGAGGAGACAAGACAGCCACAGAGACTGGACAAATATAGTGTACACAGAGACACTATAGGGACCGAATGTGATGATAACCAAATATTACAAAACCCAAGAGGATGAATCAGCATATAACAGAGACTGCAGACTATACAAAGACTACACAAAACTATAAACTAGTTACAAACCACAAGTAAACAAACAAGTAGACAAAGGCTGATGACACACAGAGATGAGGGAAGGAGCAGACAGGAGAGGAGGCAGGGGAAAAACACTACTAATGATGAACTAGGAAGTAAAAATATAAATAACCAACTTAGAAGCACTAAAAAAAATAAAGAATAAGTATCGTAGACTAAGTTATAGCTTTTTTCCAGTGTGTTATATGTGTAATTGAGTCAAACATTAACCACTATTTGTAACAGCGGTTGCAATGTTACTATTTGACCACTAGGTAGAGCTCTCGTAAGGCTAATGTCATTAACACATTTTATTTTGTAAGTTTTATTTTTATGTTTAACATGTTAAAATCTGTTATTTGTATACAGGATTAGCATATTGTTAATTCGACAAAGGAAGATTATCGGTTGATTAAGTAAGTTTAATGTAAGGGCAGATGTCACTTCCTGTTTAGGGAAAAAGGTCAGAGAAGCTGTTTAGCCGTGTGAAAAGTTAAGCTAAAGAAATAAGAGAGAAGCTGCCGTGTTTAGCCGTGTGGAAGTTAAAGTAAAGAAATAACAAGTTCCCAATACACCGGTTTGTCCACTTGCAGGCCAAAGTGGTATGTTTGTTTATATTTTATATTATGTTTATATATTATATATTTTATATTTTAACTTTCTATTGTAATAGGTTTAATGTTGAAATATAATTTTATTGTAATTTGTATTCACCAGTTCTACGGTGTACCTGTGTAAGTCAAAGAAGAGCACAGTAAACATCAGTGAAGAAGAACTCTCGTGTCTCTCGTGTATGTGTACAAGCCGGCATACTATTAAATTCAATTAAATTTTATTTAAACAGTGCCAAATCCCTACACAAATTGTATCCAGGTACTTTTTATTGTAAGGTAAAGCCCTTGCAATAATTGTACTACTTAGGGAAAAGGAAAAAATAACAGACAAGTAGACTTTGGTAATCAGAGAAAGGCAAACACAGGGAGCACAAGAGACACACAAAGAAATTTATTAAATAATCCAGGTACACCAACAAACACCCACATAGGAAATTCAAAAAGAAGGAAAACTGAAAACATAATAATATAACAAAATCAAAACCAAAAATCAACAAAAAGATTAAAAAACTGGAATATCACAAATAAACTCATTCATTAAGAAACTTTATATAAACCAGACACAAATTTGGCACCTGTGTGATTATAAATATGTTTTATTTCATATTTAAGGTTACTGGCTCAAGAATTTGGAGGACACTGATATGGAACAGCTGTGTGTAATTATGAAATACATTTTTATCATTTATTACTCCACATGTCCATTGTTGTAAATCTTTAACAACATTTAAATTAGTTCTCACACAAATCAGGTGGTAATCAAAATCAATACCAGGAGACCTGCCTTTAATTTAAAAACATTCCAATTCATGATTTTTGTTTTATGTTGTGTTTTACTTTGGTTATTTGCTTTTACCCCTCTCGAATAATCACATTATAATAACTTAATGATAGATGACATGTATTATCATATAAAGTATTCAGAATTTACTTACTAGGTCTTTTGTTTCTAACCTTCTGACCTGTAAAAGTTTGAATATAAATGTATGTAATGTTGCATGATATGTGTATGTATAGGAATTTCATATTCCTATACTTTTTCTTTCATTACTATTACTATTACTATATTTCTTGTTGAATACAATCCAATGTGTTACAAAATGTTTTTACAAAACAAAAACAAACACACAACTCATATTTCACAGAAAAAAAGATTCCTTCATATTCTGATGTACAATATTTTTCTCTAAAATCATCATCAACAACAACAAAACCAGTAAATATGTATGTTGAATGCATTTTTAAAAATGGCCAATCCTTCAAAATTTGTGACAAATAGTTTTTTTTTAAATAATCTTTCTTTTAATTAATCGGCTTTTGGAAGGGCCGAAGGGTCAATTACATACACCCCCGGAAAACAAACAAGCATGGAATACCTAATGTAAGGCTTATATCATGACTGCCCAAAATTAACAAACATGAAGTTGTAGGCCATGTAAAATCATAGAGTAGGGTTAGATGAGGCTGATCAGCATCAGCATCATCTAAGAGTTCTTCATGGAAAGGTTTTTTCATGGCCAAGAAGCTGTATCCAAGTCTTTTATCATCAAATACAATGGAGTAGTGTAAAGCATGCTGCCACTGGAGCATACCTTTTAGCCAATTTCATGCTTGCAACTTTGTGGGAACAGTTTGAGTCCAGCAGAGTCCTAAAGTCTGAGAGATGGAACTCTTGTATCAGGTTGATAGATATGATATCCTAAGTGTAGGCTAGGGTAGGTTATTGTTTCATTGTTATGACCATTCAACTTGAGAAAATATAAAAGACACACACACACACATATATATATATGAGCTAGTCGAGTGACTCTAACAGATCCCAGGAACAATATGTCAGATCTCTGTGGGCGGACTACCAAATTTTCAGTACTGTAACATTCTCTAACATGCTCTTATTTTATTCTTGTCCTGCATTACCCTTGCAGCACAGTAGTTTGCCTGCTCTATGAAAAAAGAGCAGAGGTAACACCAGGCTACTTGGCAGAGAGACCCAGATTCCTGACATCAACACTGTACACCTGATGCCCATGTTCACCAATGGGGAGAAGTAAATTGCAATTACAAGCACATGTCCAGTCAGCCTCAACATTAGAGTTGCCGTTATGGCTACGATGGTATGAAAGGCTCTAATCTTTGTTTTGTCAGCAGGCTCCCTGTCTTTGCTACCATCCCCAGGTCCTGGACGAATCAGAATGCAAAGAACAGAGAAGCTACAGAAAGAGACAGCAGCTGCAGATAAAACCAAGATGGAAAGCATTACAATGAGCATTAAGGAGGTGGACAGAAATTGTAAGCTCACTGTTGTGGGTAAAAGCAACCAAATGAATACAAGTAAAATATTTCTTATTCTGACCCCATTCCTGTTTTTTAGGCCTATGTAAGTGATTGGATGAACAACAGCCAGGTAGCGCTCAGCACAGGTGAGTGTATGAATAAGAATCTGTCCATTTGAGATGGAATTGACTAAGAGTGTTCCAACAATTTTTACCAAGATTCTATTGGAGAAGACTCCACCACAGAAGACTGCGCCACCAAAGATGCAGATCATTTCAATGACAACCATGTGATAGGTGAAGATGTCAGAGTGGCTTATGGTTTCTGCTTTGGAGGCAGAGCGCTGCTTTTGCCATCTTTGTAGACCCAGGTAGATGACCACGATGCAGAGAGGAAGAATGCAGATGATGTCGCTAATGCAGAAAGCTGTAAATGTAATAGTACTAGGTGTATCAAAAAAACAAACTAGTGAGGAATCAAAGAGGGATGAGGTGTTAGAGGAGGATGAGAAATTGACAGACATAACTTTAATGTGAAGAGGAGGAAGAAAAGAAAGAGAAATAAAATATGAGAAGGAGGAAAACCAAAAGAGAAGGGAGATACATCAAAAAAGAGATGTGAGATGGATAACATGAAGGAAACTCAAGTGACTAAATCAATAAAACTTATTTAGTTAGAAAATATTAATTATATAAAAATAATTGCTAAAACACAGATACTCACAAACACACACATATACATTTCAAGTAAGATAAGTCTTGAATACGTTACCAATTTTGCAATTAAATATCTTTCTAAATATGCTATTGGCATAAAATCCTCACCAGATGTCAGTAACGACCTATCCAATCCACATATGCAAAAAAATCAAACCTTAGATTTCCATAGATTTGTTTGTAAAAATGAGAAATGACATATGGAAAAAATGTTGAACACATGAAGAAAGGGAGGTGGAAAAAGACATGGAAAATCATGATTCCAACTGAAATATATTGATAATCATAAAGAAATCCTGACACTCAGAGAAAATTTATATCAGCTGATTCTAAAAAAGGTTGTCTCAGTACGACTGTCACAAGAAACATCTCATGATGGGTGAAACCAGTGAGCTCTCTCAAGACCTTTGCAATCTTATACTATGTTCACACTGCAGATTAAAGCGCATCAAATTAGACTTTTTTGACCCTATGCGACCCACATCCGATCATCGTATAACAGTGTGAACAGCAAAAATCCGATATTTTCAAATCTGACTTAGGTCACTTTCGTATGTGGTACTGAATTAAATACATATCCAATGTTTTAGAAAGCGACTGCTGTCTGAACGGTCATGTCGCATTAAATCCATCTTTTACGCCACTGACACAAGACGGACGCCAATTATCAGAAGAGAAGACAAACGAGAAAGCATGGTGGCAGAAACTGGAAACGGAGCGAGTCAGTGAAGCCTCTCACATCCCAATCCCACCACTCCTGGTTCCGAATCCGTGTCCATACATACCTCTGCACAGGGGGTAGCAGCCACTGCTCCAAACAAGAACATTGTTAAAGCATGGGGTCTGTTTTTTCTCAGTGTCCTTCTTTTCTAATTAATTTGTCAAAATTCTCAAAAAAATCGGATTTGAGCATTAAGACCTGAAGTGTTGACATTGGTTGCAGAATAATTGCTGAACTAGTGAAGGTTGCTCTGAGCACTGTTGGAACTATAATCTAGAAATGGAAAAAACATTATAGACAGAAGGTAAAAAAGATTATTAGAAGAGGTGTCCAAGAGTCAAGAAGCACTTGAAGAAAGAACTGGAATCAGCCAGTGGTGGATTGGCCATCGGGTATAACGGGCATTTGCCATGTGGGCCGATGGTGGTTTTTCGTTTTTATGGGCCGATGTTTTTTTTTTTTTTCCAGAGGTATAAACAATGAAAGGTGGTAGATGGCTCAGATCCTGGAAGATGTGTAAAAATAACTAAATTGTTTGGTAGTGGCTATGGTGGAGCTTCCACAGATTCAGTAACATTAGCAAGTGGTGGAAGGCAGCAGGTGGATGATGGAAAGGGGAGGAGGGTGGAGGAGAGACCCGAGGCGGGTCCGAGTATCAGGGGAACTGAAATTCAGGTGAGAAGTTATGAACTGCAGTCTATGCAGGTCAGATAAAAACCAAGTTTAGGTTTTTTTTTTTTTTTGCACTAACATTTTACAGTTACAATAACCTGTACTGCGTACTAGCTGGCATGACGGAGTTTGGGGAGTTTACTGCTTGGTGGGTGCCATGATGTTACTGATAATGAACTTTAATTTATTTATAAGGTTAGTTGGTAGAGTTGCCAACCGTCGCATAAAAAATGGAATAGTCTCGTATTCAGAGAGAATATTGTGCATTTCGTATTGAAGTGTAAAGGAACGCGATTTGTTCTGTACATCAGCTAGAATGAAAAAAGACACAAAGCTGGAATTATTCTGTTTTTACGCTGCACTCTTCAGTCATGAAACAATTATGAGCTGATCTCCCACTATGCACCAGAAAGAGGAAACCAGCTGACAGCTAGTAACTGTGCAGGGGCGAATCTAGCAAAGTTTCTCATTTAAAATGTCTAGCTTTAATAAATAATTCTCTGAATCTTACAACCAACGTTTTCATCTGATGTAAAATGTATAGAAATCCATTATTGTATATAGTAATGTTTTTTCAGGGTCCCAGCATAATTTCTTCAGAAGTAAGTACTGTACATGATGCCAGTATTTTCCCACATTTTCTAGATACTGTACCAGCACTGTGTGTAAAATGCCACCAAAAAGTCTATTAAGTTTTATTCTTTCTCACCTTTCTTTCTGTCTCGTTTAACTTTTTAAAGATAAAGAGAGTGCACTGAAAAGTGCACTCTGTTATTACAAATTAGAAAGGCCTGCTCTGCCTTTCTAATTTGTAATAGCACTGCATTCCAAAGTTTGGGAGCGGCAACAGCAAAAGCCCAAACCTCCCAAAGCTTCAGATGTGTCTTCAGCAGAGCCAAGAACAACTGGTCAGCCATTCTAGCAGACCAAGAAGGGGTGTGGAGGTGAATTGGCTTGGTAGCGTGGGGCGAGACCATTTAAGGCTTTAAAACCTAATAAAATAATTTTTAAATGAACTCTAAAATGGATAGGCAGCTGGGGTGGATAAAACGGGAGTAATATGCTTCTTTCTGTGTACTGGTTAAAAGCTGTTTGGCAGCATTTTGCATAAGAATGACAAGCATGTGGCTAATGCAAAGGCCCAACAAGTCACAGGAATCCAGCCAAGTTGTAATAAAAGCATGGACTACTGGTCTGAAATCATCTTTGGACAAGATGGGTATAATTTTGGCCAAAGACCAAGGCTGCAAAAAGCTGGATTTCACTACTGCTCTCACTTGACTGTCAAACATAAAATCCATTTTTAAAAACCAAATTGGTGACAGTGGGCTTTCCATGCTGTGCTACAGGGCTCATGTCCACAAGAGGGAACCCTTAATTTACAGACATCTATGGGTTGCTTTCTTTAGATGTGTGGATTGGATGAATATGGAGAAACTTTTGAAATGCTACCAAATAAAAAACAGTAACTCACCTTTCCAGTAGTGTTTCTTCTTTACTTTTTGACTGCTGCTCTCCAAACTGGCCTGCAGGGATTTGGGGCCTGTTCTTTATGTTTATTTGTACTTGTGCACGTTGGCGCGTATGTCTGTGAATGAACAGTTTCTTTGCATATTACAAAACCATTAAAGTATCTTCTCTATGTAATAATGATTTACATGTAAATCACAGTAGGCAAATTCCCTTTGCGATGGTAAGTGAAGATAAAAATAAGAAGCGTTGTTGCATTTTTTTTTTTAGAAAAAATGGCATACTTTATGCAAATATGTCATACCGAATGGAAAAACTTGAAAGTTGGAAATTACTGAGATTAACATCTTTTTAAGTTGATTATTTTTCCTTAAACTTTTTCCATTAAGCAGACTTACTTACAATTGGTTAAATACAGTACACTTTGTCTGATAGTAAGCCTGATAACTTACACGGATGTATTTTACTTCTACATAAATTGATAATGTCAACCCATCACGCTTCATTGAGGTAACTATTTTAAAAGATACTGAAAAAAATCCTCAATAATAACATTGGAATTAAAATCTTCAAGTGTCTAATTTGCAGTCAGTGAGTCTCAAGAGAAATATTTAAAATGAAGAGCAATATTGAACTGAAGAAGAATATTGAAAGCATATCATTATTTTACAAGAAACCGACCACTGCTGTGACCAGTGTTTCAAACTTGATTTTAATTACTGTACACTTGGCTTTAATTTCTGTACACAGCTGGACATCTGTCAGTCAAATGAAAGATTTGTGTGTGGAGTGTTGTGTTACAAGTAAAATGCAACTGGCTTGTGGGCTGTTTCCATATCTCACAAGCAATAATACTTGTTTCTTGTTTCCTTTCATGATGCTTTAGGATATTTTTTCCTATGTTGTTCCAGTTTTCCCCCCCAAATGCACTGGTCAGCTTTAACCATTTTAAGGAATATGAAAAAAAATAATGGTGATGATGATGGAAAATAAGCGAGTAAAATGTGAATAGAAAATAGGTCAACATTAATCAAAATCAATAGAAACCATCAATGAAAAGTGTATAAACATTACATTAAAATAAAAAGCTGTATATGAATGATCCAACTAAGATGTTTAGAAAGCATAAACTACTGAATACATGAAAAGACTGGCAAAGTGAGTATGGAGGACCTTGAGTGCTAAAATGAATGACCTAAATACATCATACAGTCTATGCTCATTAGAGAAACCCAAATATTTTTGAGGCATTTTCTGGAGATCTGATTGGTCAGCAACCTTATCTTTATACCTGCTTATCTCTAATTTAGATCGTAAC
>VUQR01019930.1:0-11947 GCA_015108515.1 Hemichromis elongatus
CCCATGATGCATTGAGTTTTCCTTTCCAGTCACCTTTCTCACTCACTGTGTTAACAGACCTCTCTGCATTGAATTGTACCTGCTACTAATCTCTGTCTCTCTTCCACAGCATGTCTTTATCCTGTTCTTTTCTTCTTCACCCCAACCGGTCGCAGCAGATGGCCCCGCCCCTCCCTGAGCCTGGTTCTGCCGGAGGTTTCTTCCTGTTAAAAGGGAGTTTTTCCTTCCCATCGTCGCCAAAGTGCTTGCTCATAGGGGGTCATATGATTGTTGGGTTTTCTCTGTATGTACTATTGTACAATATAAAGCACCTTGAGGCGACTGTTGTTGTGATCTGGCGCTATATAAATAAAATTGAATTGAATTGAATTGAATTGACTCCCGGTCTGTGACTCCCGGTCTGTGACTCCCGGTCTGTGACTCCTCGTCTGTGACTCCTCGTCTTGTCTCTGTTGAAGCAGATTTTTGCCTTCGTGGTTAAATAGGAGACGGCGTCGAGCTGGTTGGAGGCGTGTCTCTGGCTGCGTCTCAGAGTTAACATCACAATGGTCACAGCTGTGATCTTTCCCACAAACTCCACACTCGTACTTTTTACACATGCAGACATTATTCCGTTTTCACTTCAATCAGCTGTATCTATACAGCGCCAAATGACATCAACAGTTGCCTCCAGGTGCTTTATATTGTAAAGACGCTACAACAATTCAAAGAAGGGAATAAAACATTATTGATTCAATATTTTCCTTTCTGCACTCGGAGGGCATCAAATAAAAAAATGCTGCGATCAGTTAAGATTTAAACCGACTCATAAAGTCTACATGGACCACAAAACGGCCGCCTGAATCCTGTGGGACAACTATTCACCGCATGACATCACAGACTGTGTGCTGAGACCCAGCAGGATAATCTGACTCAGAGGAATCCAGGACGACTCACCTGGATGTGAGGCCGGATGCCGTGGCTCTGGCAGTACCTCTCCAGGTACCTCTGGACCTCCTGATGGGGCAGGAAGCTGCTCAGCTGGGGGTCAAAGGGGAAGTCCGGGAACATCATCACCTCCTTGGGCAGGTTTGTCCTGTCGGAATATCAGAAAACATTAACTGTGAGGACAGAAAGGAAACCGCTGTAGCTCAGCCTTTCTCTCATGTTCGTGTCAGTGTAGGAGACTGCAGAGAGAACGACCCCAAAGACACAGGAAATGACCCGAATCAAACAACTGTGGCTTTAGGCTTTAGTTGTGTCAGGATTGAAGTGTTAAGGATGACTTTACAACATAAATTATACAAAGCTAGTGCAGTGAAACGTGGAGCCGGCCCTCGCAGAGAGCCCATCGATGGCGTGCAGACAGGTGAGCCTACCTGAGGTCTCTGTACATGCTGCTGTGCACCGGCAGTCCGCTGTTGAGCTTTCCGACGCGTTCGTCGTAGCACCAGGTGCCACCTATGTTTTCGGAGAGCTCGAACACCACCGGAGGAACAAAGCATCCCGGACGGGACAGGATGTGCCTGGCCGCGCAGAGTCCAGCCGCTCCGGCACCGACCACCGCCACCCGCTGCAACATCAGGTCTGTGCTGGCGACTCCACCTGAACTGAGCACAGAGACACAAATGCTCAGGATGAGATCTGGTTATCACAGCGCGTAAACAGCAATTAGTGAATGTGTGGTTAAATATTAACGTGCTGTGTGAGTACAGCACACGCTGATCCACTCCACCTCATTTCCTGTGGTAAATCTATGTTCCAGTGCTACGTGCTCACGGCACACACCGCCACAGCACCGAGGTCGCTGTGTGCACAGGTGATCCCTGTGAGAACGGCGTGCAGGCTCGGGCTGCCTCGTCGACGGTTCTCTGAGGTCACAGAAGGAGGCACAGATGGATAACTGGGTGACAACTGATTAATTTGAAATATTATAGCCTCAACATTAACGTTTTGCTGATTTGACTTCGCCCCAGCCACCTGCTTTTTAAAGGCTCTCTGTAACAGGGGCAGCCATTCACAAGAAAACTGTCTCTAAACTAGTTAAAGCTAAAACTAGTGGAACTGACGCCCTGTACAGTCTGATTATTTTGAACCCTGTTAGAGTTCAAGAATAAAAGATATGCGAGTTTAAAGGTCACAGGTGACTCTAACAGCTGTCCGTTTATAGATTAACCAGCCTGGACTTGGACCTGCAGGCTGCCAGTTTACAGTCTGAGCCATCAGATCACTCCTCCACACTCCACAGATGAACCGCTCTCTTATCAGAATGCTAACAAGCTAACTCAGTCAGTTTCATAAATCACGCTTATTCAACCCGGAGAAATTCACACTATGCACACTGCGCATGCTCACACCAGGAGGCCACAAACTTTTTTAAGTCTAGCTGTCAGTATAAGTCGCTCATTAAAGTCGGCTCTTTTTAACAAAACACTCCGATTAATTAGTGATGATGACGAAACGAGGAGTTACCGTCGTCCCGCTCAGCCGTTTCCCGTCCCGGTGTCCGCAGAAATCAGCGAAAACATCGCTGAAACGTTAGCTAACTAAACCGCTGGGCGTCCATCCAGGCACCGAGGTACGAGTCACGCCACAACACCGGTCCGTTACCGCGGAACGGCCCTGGTGTTACGGAGAAAACGGTGCCGGGTCTTCCGCTAAGCCGAGCAAAATAACTTCCGGAGTCCTTAAAAATAAAAGCTGATAATGATCTTTAGCGAGAGAAAACAGGAAAAAAATAGCATTTTATATTTTAATATATTTTAGCTTCATTTAGTTTTCTGAGTGGGTTTACTTTCACATGTGCTATTATTAATATTTTGCTTTGTTTTCTCTTTTAAGTTTTATTGGTAGTATTTTAAAAAAAAAAAAAAATCTATTTGTTTATTTATTCAGCTGTATTGTACACCCTCCGGTCAACGCTTCCTGTTTTTAAATTTAGCTTAAATAAACGAAGTTTATTATTTTCAAAAAAAGGTTTGATATTAGTTTAGGGTTTAGTGTTTTAAATGTTCTGTTACGGCTACTTGTCGTGTCAGTATTTAAAAAAAAATCACTAAAACCACATTTCCGGTGTTCTTTTCAAGTTAATTCCACAATAAAATGTTTGTTTGCTGTATCAGTCAGCTGACCTTTGTGACTGGTGTTTGCACTCCTCGCGCCACATTCAGTCCTCGGCGCTTCATCGGTTTTGTTGCTTGTTGTCGTTGCTGCTTTAGCCGCCCTGTCACAATCACAGCTCTTACACTCATACAGGTGTGCTGAGAGCAGCACGTAACAACAAACCGGCAATCAACAGACAGAGGATTCAGGAGGGCTCTCCCTCTCTCTGTGTTGTTTTAAATATTGTGCTTCCTCTGTAAATGCACATCATGAGCCATAATACTGCGCTGTAGACGTGATGATGGATGGAACCTTTGGTCTGACACAAACGAGAAAAACAAAGAAAATCTGATTTATTTTATTTTACTGGACGTGTTAGAATTCTCTTTGCGATGAAGTGAGATCATCTTCACGTGACGTGCATCAGAGCATCTCCTCTAAGAGTATCCTCCCACCTTTCCTTCACTTCAGGTTATTTCAGGTCAAGGAAAAGAGGTTAGGAAAAGGAGGTAGGAGCTCATTGTTGTTATTGAGCCAACTAACACAAAGAAAGCCTTTATAACTTTATCGGTTTAAGAAACACGCAAACAGAAACAAACTCTTCACATTTCAAATATTTTATTAGAACAAAGGATGAAAAATTACAAGCCACACGCCTCTGCCTCACCCAGAACACCTCAGTCACAGACAGTCAGGTGATTGCTGCAGGTAAAAACGCAGCCCCATCAGGCAGGCGCTCGCTCACCAGCTGAGCAGCGGGACTTTAAATGAAAACCTCTGCCATCTTTTCTGTTTCAATCTGTTCCTGCTGAGATGATCGGACTGACATGTTCCAGGAAACAGCCACATCCATAAATCCAGGAGAAATCTTAACTTGAAAATCCCAACAGGAGGTTCAAAGCTGATGCGTCCCATCAACTGATCAGCATCCACCTCAGTTCCTCCCTTGCAGTCTTTAATGTTCATGTGAATGAAAAATTAACCTCAATATCCCAGCAGCGCTCCGCCTCGGGCTTCCGTCATCACTTAGTGGCGGCGTTGCCGTGCGGCGGAGCCGTCTGCGGCTGCGCTTGCGTCTGCTCGGCGAGCGCCTGCTGCAGCCGCATGCGTTTACGGGAATAATGCTGCCAGTGGAGCAGCTGCTGCTCGTCGATGAACTTAGCGCACTGAGCGTTCACCAGCTCCTTCCTGAAGTGCTCGTACTGCAGCAGCTCCAGCATGTGCAGGCAGTGGGGGTACCTTCAGGGGGCGGAGTCACAGAGCAGAGGTCAGCTGACAGAAGGTTGACAAACAACACAACTTTACTCTCAAACAGAAAATCGTCTAAACGGGGAATCAAACATGTGGTCATACTTGAGGAACTTGGCGTACTCGGGCTCCTTCCAGTACAGCAGGTACTTCAGGTAGTTGATGAAGGATCTGTCCCTCAGGATGCCTCTCTGAGCCAGAACTGGAAACACAAACACACAAACCTCCGTCAAGCTGCGGCAAACGTGAAGCTGCGAGGGTTTCTGATCACATCACTCACAGTTCAGGTAGTTGGGATTCGCCAAACACTGGACGAACTCGAGCTCCAACTGGAAACGGTTCCTGGCCTGCTCGTCTGCACCGGGAGGCACACGAGTTAATGACACGACATTCAAACCCAACAACAGATTATCCTGAGATCATCAGGAGCACACGCTTCAATCTAAAGGACTCAGTCCACACTACACACACGAGACCAGACTCCATTCAAACAAATATAGCAGTTTAAACGCACATCGTGTTAATTCACCCTGAAAACTTTAAACAGGCAGCTCAGAAATTAAATTTAATATAAGGTTGAATTATTGAGAACCGATGTTAAGAGCCAGCCTCAGAGTACAGCCTCCGGCTCGCTTTAGCTGATAAATACAGTTTGTTCTTAATCAGAATCATTTCTTGCGATATTGTGGTCAGCGTAGCAGCGTCTTTAACAACACATTTAAAAAGAATCAGAACCTTTACTTCGTTTAACTCCCTTAAATAAAACTCATAATCGCAGCGCCCGCCAGACTCCATTCAAAAAAGTGACAATTTAACGCCGCTTTGTTTCCGAAATGCTTCGTTGTCAAAGTAAAGAAGCAAGAGAAGACAGAGCACATCTAAATACCACCAGCCGCTCACAGACAAGCTTTTAAAGCCAACAAAGTAAAACTTACGGATTTGCGGCGTTTTGTCTTACAGGAAATATTAGCCTAGCAGGTTAGCATTGACCAAACAATCTGCTACAAACCTGTTTCCATGGCTACAGCCTGAAGGCAGCAGTACGTAGATGAGGGGCTTAAATGGCAGATAAACTGTCCAAAAACTTTTAAAAAGTACAAATAAGAACAGAAAACCAGGTTTTGCTATTTTCGGGCTTAATAGCCGCCATCAAACGTGTGCAGACATATTTGACGTAAAACCTCCGCCGTCTTCGCTACATCCACGTCGCTTTACGTAATCTGCTGTTCGTTGTTTGACCGCAAGAGGGAGACAAAAGACCACCAGAGAAAAGCACATTCAGACTCCCACGGGAGGTTTATACCCAAATACCGTGATTGCACTTATGTAAGATGTAAGATGTACTTACTATACTGTCCAGGGCATGAAGATGCAGTCAGATCATAAGAAAACCAACTAATGTGCTAATACTGTGGCTGTGATCATGTGTTATTTCAGCTCACTTCTCGGTGACCTCTGGTCCGTATAATCCATCAAGATATTTTGCTACTTGTGCACAAAACTAATAGCCTTTCTTTTTAGTTTTTTTATTAGCATAAACAACAAAGTACAGTTTTTTTTTTTTTTAGTTTGAACAAATATGGGCTCTATGTCTTTGTCAGTGTAAAAGTTCTGTCCTGTTTACCCTCTAAAATATGTTTCATGTATAAGCCACCACACACAGGGTCTAATTTCCCCCCTGCAGCGTCTCCAGGCTTGGTGCTTCAAGATAAATAAAAGTGTCCTAGAAGTTTATAAAAAAGTTATCTCAATGCTTATTAGACCATGAGGAACAAAACCTTCCAGTCTGATTAAACCAAAGTTAAACTATTGTGACACAATACACAGTGACATGAGTGGAAGAATAAAGGCACCGATGGCAGCGATGTGGGGATGTCGTAGTTTAACACAGAGGGAAAAACAAATGCAGAGCAGGATCATTCAGTAGGACAATACCCCAAAGCACATCATCACGAACACAGGAAGGCTTAGACTGACCCAACCAGACCCTGGACATGAACCTGATGAAGCATCTGTGTAGAGAGCTGAACCGGGCACTCACTGACTCTCTCTAGCCAACATAGCTGAGAGCGACATCCAAAGAGGCTGTGGCAGTCCTAGACTAGACCCTGTCACTGCTTTCACAGGTGCTTTAAACAAATGCAGAGTGAAGAGCATGAACACTTGGTAATTTAATATTTAGTGGACATTTGAATCCACAAATGTCCACACAAATGTCACAGGTACATAAAATTTTGACCACTGGGGGCAGAATTTTACCTAAATGTGAGCTGTTTTAATTAAAAATACTTATTTTCAGTCTTATCCTTGATGTCAGTGTCCTGATACAGGCTACACTGATGCACTGTACAATTTTTTGGTACAAACGGCATTAAAAAGTGCAGCCTAGCATCAGTTGAACTTCAGCTGATATCACTTTCAATATAAAACACAGATATCCAAGCTCCTGTTTGTCTCTGATCAACTTTCATTTCTGTTCATTTTGGAAGATTTTTGCTTAAAAACTGTAGAATTTACAAAAGGTGCATTTAAAGGTGCATCATTTAAAGATTGATCTTTATTAAAACTGTTAACAAGATGGTACAAAACTCTGAAACATCACGTATGTACAGAACACACACACTCAACCATATAAAATGTAAAGCATATTTACTAATTACACTAAAATAATTCCAGTTCACAGGGAAAATAGTGTTTTTTTCATTGGGAATTTTCCCAGTCAGTAAAGTTCAGTAAAGTTTTGCTGCAGCTGTTCTAGAGTCAGTCCTCCCAATAAAAAAACACAGAACAGTGAAATAATCACAAATAAAATAAAATAAATGCTCACTAACAGATTGATTGCATTCAGGAAGAAAATTATAATACAGCGTCATCTGCAGAAGAAACAGTCTCATTAACATAATCTGTGAAAAGGACCTGAAACAGAGCCCTGTGGCACACCTGCTAACAAGCAGATTCACACATTTATGATGAGCAGATAAATATCAGGAGCAGCAGTTTTTCTTATTTTACTTCAAACAAAAAAGAACAATTTAAATGACGATGTTATTAAAGACAACACTTTAACTGTTTTATAATCATCTTGCTTAGGTCCAGTTTTCTCCTTCAGTTAAACTTTCTCCGTGTTTCCATGGTTTACTCGCGTTTCCCACACTGTGCCTTCATCCTCTCATTCTTCACAGTTTCTTCTATTTTGCTGCCTTTAAAAAAATAACATTACGCTACTGACAGGACAGCTTTCTGAAGGTGTTTCAAATTAAAAGCCTATGGTGTCTTTTGAAATTAAGTTTTTTTTAAGCTGTTAAATTTTCATCAATGTCACTCAGTATTTCTTATTTTTTTAATTAAAGGGTCAACAGGAATTTGAATGTTTGTAGTTCGAGTTCACAGTCCAGCTCGGAAAACATTTTGAGAATCTATTTATAACTTAGGGACTTGGTGTCATTGTATGAGGCTGTTGTTGTTTGACATTAAGACTGCTTTAGAGACACCACAAACAAATACTAAAACCTGCATCGTATGTTAAACTGTAACCTCAGTTTGTGTGTATTTGTTTTACACCATCATGTACAAACATATAAAGGTAGATCTATTTTTTCAATCCACCAAAGGTAATGAAGACTACATTCCTTGTATGGGGGAGTCCATTAATTGCCATCAATGCTGCTCTGTAGACAGTTTACTAGAACGTGTACGTACACGATGAAAGAAACAACAAAACCGAGATGGTGTTTTTGGTGGCTCAGAAAGTGCTGCAGCACAAATACAAAAAACAAACTCCTTGCTGGGAAAAGGCCCAGACGTGAGGAGCTGAAAGATCCAACCTGAAAAAAGTTTTTATGTGCATAAATAAAGATGTAGAAGGAGGATGTTGCTCCTATACGGGTGCAGTGACGTTGGCCCACGACGGGAAAGTGTCCAGAGAAAACAGGACCCGACCCCAGCTGTTGATGGCCAGACTGATGCAGCCGATGCCGATGATGTTCATCACCACTCCTGTTTTAGCCTGTAGTGGGTACAGTGGGAAGAGGAGGCCGTGATGACTTAATGAATCAGTCAGAATAATTATTTTGTTCCAACTGGAAGAAATGAAGAACTCACCATGTCGGAAACTTTGAGGAAACCGGAGGAAAAGACGATGGCATTGGGTGGCGTAGCCACCGGCAGCATGAAGGCGAAGGAGGCACTGAGGGTGCAGGGGATCATCACGTACAGAGGGTTCAAGCTTATGGACTGGGACTGGGAAAGAACAGAGTCATCAAGTTTACCAATGAACTGGCTTCAATTTAATTTTTTTTTCTATTACATTTCAACACTTCCTGTTCAGATGTATCATAATAAAAGTGGCTCAAAGGGTGAAGCTCCTTCTGTTCTGCATCACCTCATGATATGAAACATTAGTAGGAAGTGCAGCAGCTTGTACTTCTACTGTATGCTGATGATAACTGTTACATCACACTATGCATGTGTACAGATACAGTCTGTGTCGTCTGTGTTTTTGGTACCATGGAAGCCAAGATGGGCAGGAAGAGAGTTGCTGTTGCAACGTTGCTTGCACATTCAGTGAATGTGGCAACGAGCAGGCAGAGGATGATGGCAATGGCCCACGGAGGGACTGAGTGGAGTGGCGTCATCTGATCACCGAGCCAATGAGACAAACCCGACTCCTGAAAAATCCACAAGAAAAAACCTCAATCTGAGTCGGAAAGAAAAGCTGAAAAGTGGTCTTTACTTTTAATGAAAGCTTGAGCTGATGTCTTCACTTTTCCAACATATATGTAAGATTTACTTAATCTCATTAAATCATCTGCACTGTTCTCCTGCAGAGCAGAAGAGTCATGTTTTTTTCATTTACTCAGAAAGTGTGTTATTCTCTTGGCTATTCAAAGTGTATTTTTAGTTTATTCCTTTAAAACTCTCCAAATGAAGGTTGTATAAAAATTTTTAATAGGAGGCAAATCTAAACTGTAAATGTCTTTGGACTCTGTCAGCAATTAAAAATCAAGGCTGACGTAGTAAAAAAAAACGTACTTGTGGTGCACTCGGTATGGTCCTCATTTACTCCTTTTATAAATTCAATTCAATTCAATTCAATTTTATTTATATAGCGCCAGATCACAACAACAGTCGCCTCAAGGCGCTTAGTACATACAGAGAAAACCCAACAATCATATGACCCCCTATGAGGAAGCACTTCGGCGACAGTGGGAAGGAAAAACTCCCTTTTAACAGGAAGAAACCTCCGGCAGAACCAGGCTCAGGGAGGGGCGGGGCCATCTGCTGCGACCGGTTGGGGTAAAGAAGAAAAGAACAGGATAAAGACATGCTGTGGAAGAGAGACAGAGATTAGTAGCAGGTACATCAAAGGTAAATCAAAGGTTTTACCTCACTGCCTTTGGCCAAAGCAAAGCCTCCTCCCAGCAGCAGGACAATATTCCAGGGCATCTTCTTCTGAGTCACCTGCCAGGTGAGCAGAGAAGGGGCAGGGCCTTGAGAGTCCCGAGGCTCTGATTGGATCAAACAAAACCATTTAAATCCCAACTAGACATTGCCTTTGTGTCTCATCCACAGGTTGTGTATTTGTGGTACCTGTGTCAGAGCGCCTCCAGAAGCAGAGGTATCGCGGTGGCTCGGAGGGAAGAACAAACAACAGAACAGCAACAAACAGAGCGACGGTTGCATCCGTGATGAACCTGCAGACACACACGGAGAGAGCTCAACGCTAAATCTACTGTCATCCACTCGGCATCAAACAATGAACTAAACACTGTCACATCCAAAGAGCACAGATGGTTCAGGAAGATTAAAGTGTTAATGGGTTTTGCTCAATAACCATCTGGGATTATGATGGCTGTACTGTGATCTGGCAGAATCACCATGGTAGCTTTTGACAAATGGTTATGCTCATTCACTGACTCATAAGCCAATGTCACGGTCAAAGTGCAAAAAAGATTCTCTGTAACAGGAATAACAAAACTCGGAGCCTCTGGGGAACCTGCTGCTTCCTGTGACTGAAGCATCCTAGATGTGCGTTCAGGGTCCAGGTCATTTAATGACTTTTAAAAAATAACCAATACTTTGAATTCAGTTCTGGTTCAGAAACAGGAGCCATATCACCTGACCTGGTGTTGAAGGGGGTGGGGTCTAGTTTTGGTTACCTTGGACCTTTGGTTTGTGCAAACAGACGATTGTGAAATGTTTCCTGATTACACAGGTGGACAGTTGATGTGCAATCGCCCTCAGATCACAGCTGATGTCACGCACTGACGACTACATGCGCAACAACATCTGACCTCCACCTGTGATTTTTGGAAACCTGCCGACTTGTGGACTTGTGGATGTTTTTAATGATGAAAGGTCCGAACCTGAGCCAAGTGTTCACACAAAAATATAAGTTCACTGAATGTTTGATGCAGTTTTCACTGTTTCTGGAAGCTTCTTCTAGACTTTCTCTCCACATTCATTCTCCAAAGAGAAAAACGCTCTGATGGGACTAAAATGTGAATTCAGTAAAGAGGAAAAAATGTAAATTGTTTAAAAAACAAAAACTATTTCTCGGTTAAGCTGATTAAAAGAAGAATGAATGAACTTTTCACTGCATGTATTTTTGAATAAGATATTCTAAATGTGTCTTTTCACATGTTAAAAATCACATTTTCTTCTATTTCTCAGTTGTTGAGTATTTTTTTATTTCCACTCTGGTTGTTAACTGCAACATGACCGGTACTAGCGCAGAAACAAACAGGTCGATGCGTGACGTCTGCGCTACTCCCGCTGGTCATGTGACCCCGCCGGGAGTTTATGAATGAACGGGAAAGTAAGCAGGTGATGGGTGAGGGGGCGGGGCCGGGACTGGAGGTCATGTGTTGGCAGTTTTCCACACAGCTAAATACACGTATTTAGCTGTGTGTGTACACGTGGTGGTGGTGGGCTTTTAAAGTCACCTGTAAGGTCTCAGAGTTACAAAACAGAATTTTACAGATTAAAAATCTTCCCTTATTAGCAAGAGTCCAGCAGAGAGCCTCAGCTTCATTAGGCAGTGTTTGCCTTTATTTCTTAGCTCCTGTTTGTGGCTCACATATATTTAGGCATATATGATTTCAGTTACCGCAGAAGTGAAGCAAACAAACGTGACAACCCTCAGGCTGCTTCTGCGTCAGAAATCGAGTCTGTTTCTGTGACTTTGTTTTGGATGTTTGCTCATGGTCTGCCCAATCAGAAGCTACGCTACAACGACGTAGACTGGGACATGTTCAGAGCATGCGCAGCCAACATCATCGAGTTTACGGAAGTAGCAGTTAGCTTCGTGAATGTGCTAACGGAGGAGATCATTCCTACTAAGAGAGTCACCACATTCCCGAACCAGAAACCGTGGGTGGACAGATCAATCCGCCCTGCAGTGAACGCCAGGACCGCTACCTACAACGAGGGTCTCGCCACTGGCGATATGAGCGCCTACAAAGCGGCCTCATACAGAGTGCGGCGCGCGGTGAGAGATGCCAAGCGACGGTACCGGGAGCGCGTGGAGACTCGCTTCCACCAAGGCGACACACGGAGTATGTGGCACGGACTACGCACCATTACGGACTACAAAGCCAGGGACACTGCGCCGATGAAC
>VUQR01019932.1:0-15117 GCA_015108515.1 Hemichromis elongatus
ATACAAGATATTCCAGTAGCACTGCAAATATATCGAATTGTAAGATCTGCAAATATATCGAATTGTAAGATTTGAGGTTGTCTTCCAGCTAGCGCAGTGGACAAACAAACTGGTATCTAAAGGGTTAAAAATGTAATATATATATATATATATATATATATATATACACACACACACACACACACAAAGTGCTGTTTAGTGTAAATTAGAGATGCAGTCAATTCGAGAAAAGATACATGAGAGCATACAGAGACCATGAATAGCAAACATGACAAAACAAACTATGGGGGATAGAAGACCCAGGTTCCTTTATTAAAAAGGAAAGTTTTAGGCCTAAATACATGCCTTCTGATCTCAAACTGGTAGCTGCTTTTACATATGTATGCATCTAATGTGCGGTACCTCTTTATTAGCATTGTATGCTTCATTAATGCTAACTATCTCTCCTCCTGCAGGACAGCATGGGCCAACAAGCTAAGCAGATTCAGGTGAAGAAAAACGCAGTCAGAGACAAAGTAACGTTGGTGCAGAACTTTCTGCAGAAGCTTTGCTGTCTTGCTGATGAGGTAGAGATGCAGTCCCTCATAGTGTGACATTGTGACTCTGCTCAGA
The DNA here is from genome assembly GCA_015108515.1 of Hemichromis elongatus. Lineage (NCBI taxonomy): Eukaryota > Metazoa > Chordata > Actinopteri > Cichliformes > Cichlidae > Hemichromis > Hemichromis elongatus. The sequence goes on from VUQR01019932.1 coordinate 613, forward strand.
CTGAAAACACATAAACATTTTAAGTGTTAAGGCATCATCAGGTAAGGAACTAGAAATGATGAGAATGGTCCTCTGTCTTCACTGTCCAGCCTCAGCACAGCATCCTGGAGGTTTTCATTTGGACACGCTGGCTTACCTGTGTGCTTGATATGTCGCGGGACATTTTCAAAACAAGCACTTAGCATTCGCTGAAAAATACCAAACCGAAGATGAGTGAAAGTTACGTAGCAGCTTTAGAGATTGTAAAGAGGGGGAAGACTTTCACAGATGGAGAATATATGAAAGAATCGTTCATAAAAATATCAGATCTTCCATTCTCCAACTTTAAAAACAAACTGGAAATTGCTCAGAAAATTGGAGAAATGCCTCTCTCAGCAAAGAGCGACAGAGACAGGACCATTAAAATGGCAGAAAATATCAGCAGTAAGCAAACTGATGACATCGTTTCAGCTCAAGCCTTTTCAATTGCCTGTGATGAGTCACGTGATGTAAACGATGTTGAGCAGACAGCACTGTTATGCAGATATGTCAACTGTGATGGGCCGCAGGAAGAACTGATTGAACTCATACCGCTAAAGGGCCAAACAAATTTCGGAGGCTGTTGTGAGTTGTTTAGAAGCTAAAGGAATAAACACCACTCACCTGGTTTCAGTGTCTACTAATGGGGCACCCCCAGTATGAGGGGAGCACAGAAGGGCTTTGTGAATTTACCTCAAAAGTCACTGGATTGAGAGCTGATGGCATTTTACTGTATCCTCCATCAAGAAGCACTGTGCTCATAAACATTCCCCCCTGAATGTGTTGAAGTGATGAACCCTGTTATCAAGATAGTGAACAAAATATTTGGGTTAAGCCTCCGACAGTTTTGTTCATTGTTAGAAGAAGTCGACAACACATATTCTGATCTCCTGCTGCACAACAAAGTCCGGTGCCTGTCCAGGGGAGAGGTGCTGAAACGCTTCGTTACCTGTGTGGAGCATTTGAAAACTTTCTTGGAAAACAAAGGCCTCCGCTATCCTAAACCAGAAGACCTTGATTGGCTGGGTCAATTTTACTTCACGGTGGATATGACAAGTTACTAGAACACTGAATAAAAATCTCCAAGGAAAGGGAAGCACGGCCCTGCAGATGCTGGAGAATGTTTTGGCATTTGAGCGAAAGATGACAGCTTTTGCAAGAGATGCACAAAAAGGTATGCTCTCTCACTTAGCCTTCCTAAGAGAGTTCAAAAAAGCGAACAATCGAAAAAATTATGATTATTCCCACCGTGCCATCATGGCAATGCAAGCTGCATTTGGAGAAAGATTCAGTGATTTTACGAAGGAGAAACATACCCTCTTCGTTCCCTGTCACACCGCTGGACATCGACCCATCCTTGCTGAACACGGTTGCGTTCACCGGAGTAAGCCTGATCTAGAAATTGAACAGGCCGACATAGTGGATAAAGATTTGTGGGTAAATAAGTTCAAAACACTGTTTGCGGATCTTGAAGAAGTCGCCCGTCAGAATGCTACGCTCGCTAAAGACCACAAATGGAGTGATATGGAAAAACTCCCCCACCCCGACAAACTTGTTTGTGAAACATGGAGGGCCATTCCTGACTTGAATATTAACATGAAAAAGTATGCATTTGGAGTCTTGTCCATCTTTGGCTCCGCCTCACAGATGAGTGCCCACAGTCCTGCATGAAGATCAAAGTCACATCTTACAGCCCCGACATTGGGAAGACACAGACACAGAAGTCACATTAAACAGATAAGAACAATAATTTTATAACATGTGACATGGGGACGCTGCTTCAGCTCGTGCAGTCAGTTGAGACTGAAGGAGTCACATGGCTGAGTGACGAAAAATTTGTCCCCCCAATCTGCAGATTGTTTTGAAATTTTCTGACCAACTTGTCTCTGTCCATGTCACAATGATGCTGTTCATACACTCACAGTGGAGTACAAAAGTATTTGTGCCATGACACAAGGGGAGATTTGCCTCTATCCACCAGTTGATTGGAAATGAAGATTAAAAAAATGTGAACAAATATTCACTCACTAGCCACTTGATTAGGTATACCTCTGTAGTATCAGGTTGGACCCTCTTTCCCTGCAGAGCTGGCTCAGATTCAACAAGGTGCTGGAAACATTCCTCAGAGATCTGGGTCCACATTGCTATGACATACACCACAGTCTGGCCATTCTCCTCTGACATCAATGTGGCATTTTTGCACCGACAACCATGCCACATTCAGTCACTTAAATCCCTTTTCTTCCCCATTCTGATGCTCACTTTGATCTTGAGCAGACTGTGTTGACTGTGTCTGCGTGCCCAAATGCTCTGAGTTGCTATCATGTGATTGGCTGAGTAGACTATTTTGATTAACAAAGAGTTAGACAGGTGCACCTCACAAAGTGGCCGGTCAGTGTAGAATGAAGTGTTTGATTTAAGAATTTTAACAAAATACTGTATAAACTTTGCTTTGCTTCGGTGCCAAAGAATGAAAGGCTAACACTGCTTTTGTTGGATGTCAGTCAAAGAAGGCGTCTATCAAAGCTTTGAGTTGATTTGCAGCAGTGCTACACAGCACTGTGAAATAAATGCTAAGACTCTGTTTAATTTTTTATTCTACTTATAGGATAAAGATGTGAAAAAGAGGAGAAGAATACCATCTTCACATCTTTCAACAGAAACTTCACTGCCAGGAACAATGCTAACCCAGCCACTTTTTCTTTTGTCACTTCTCCAGACGTAAGAAGTTAGTCTTTCTCTGAATGTTTGTGACCTTAACAAATGTCACTTATACCCGTCGACCCGTTGTCTTACTTTATATCATTGGCACTGCCCTGGCCCTCACCGGGACCCTCAACTTCAACCCTGAAACTGACTACTTGACTGCTCCCAATGGGTAGGAGTTCAAGCTGGAGTCCCCCACCTGTGATGAGCTCCCCTCCAGAGACTTTGGCCACGTCCATATCGTTTTGTCTCCGTTTTGGCCTCCCGTCCACACTGAGACGGAGTTTCTGGTCAGGAAAAACGGAGCATTTTGGAAACGCTCTCCAAACCGCATACGTTTTAAAACGGAAAAACGACTCAAAACAACAGTGTGGACGTGGAGCGTTTCCAGACAAGAACCCAAACCATTCAGGTACGTTTTCAGATCTATCCGGACTAGTGTGGACGTGGCCTCTGACCCAGGCCAGGACACCTACCAGCCAGAGAGGGTGTACCAAGTAACCTTCACTACAAAGAAGTTTTTTGTATATTATAATGGCTCGTGTCTTTTCCACAGCAGGAGCTAATCTGTAGGATCGACAAGCATAAGCAAGGGTAGCCCACATTGCCATGCTTTTAACAGTAAACAGCTACAACTGTGTGTCTGCATGGCTCTGTGCAGCACTTATCAGCTACCAGTGGACTGTTACTGGGGCCTTCAAGCATGTTTTTGATACAGAGACAAAAGAGTGTGCTAGCTTGATACTGGTTAGTTCTAAGGTTTGCACCCCACACATGCTCCTTCAACGTACATCAAGGCATCAACTGGTCTTTCTGCCCACTGGCTGGCCCCTCAGCTTACACGCTGGGATCTGCTGCACAACCCCACACTGACCCCAGGGGCAGAGCAAAACTTGTAAGCCCCAGTTTGGGTCTTCATGGCTCCCAGAGACTTAACAATTGAAGAAAGGGATCCAACATGAAACTCAAATCACACAGTACAGTCAGAAACTTCCCAGAACCCTGAAATTATAATAAATGAATCACACTAAAGCTGCCTCTATGCTTTTTTTGAAAGGTCCAGAGCCTTTTTACATGCCAAGCAGACTCAGTGGGAGATAAACAACATGTAGCCTAGAATTAAACATCTACACTTTAAAGAGACACAGGTCAGTACCTCACTATTGTTTCTAAACATTAAGATCGATAAAATATTCCGTTTCATTAACAGAGGACATGAAACGAGCAAAGCTGACCGTTCTGGAGCGCGACGCACGCTCTCATTTCACACGCTGGCCTGCGTTTTCCCAGGAAAACGTTTTTTTTAGAGAATAAACTTTTTGTTACACAATCAAACGAAAGAAGTGTAGAAGATGAAAGTTTTGCTGTTTGCTTTTCAGTCATGAACTGTGCTCCTTTCTGTGTGGTAGGAAATTCATGGTGGCATGCTTCTCACACCTGACACGAAAGGTCAAAGGGAAAGTCCCAAGTTCAAAGGTTACCATCAGTCAAACACATTCTTGAGTGACATAATGTACCCGCCTATTTTCTCTTGTACGTGTTTAAATGTTGAACAGTTGAACAAATAAACAATGCCTACTATTGCTCTCAGAAATGTCACATCAATATAAAATGAACAGCAGTAGGTAGGAATCAGACAAAGTCAAACAAACAAAACAACTCTTATCTGTTAAATGAGTAAGTAATACTCCTCCTGAAATGCACCGTGACCTCTTAACCAGCTGGATGAAACACAGGTCAGAGGACATTAAAAGATCAAGAACAATGATTTCAGTAAAGTGTCCTTTCCCTTAACAGATATTTTGGTCTATTTTTCCACAACCCACGAGGTCCCTGTCAGTAGTAATAGCTGAGTAATGGCTCCCTCTGCCTCTGATAGGAAACAGGCAGCAGGGAGGAGTAATGTGACCTGACTGCCGTCCATCACTGCAGGTTCAGTGGGTGGCATAGAGACAGGTAGAGACAAGGGTGTTGTTAGAGTGAGTCACAAAGATGAAGTGAAACACACACACATAAACATACAATACCTTCACACATTTAGACACAGCTGGGTAGAAAGTGACTGCGATCATCTGTTTTAAGGCAGTCAGGTGAAGTGAGGGGCTGGTTGAGGATTTATGGCTCAAGTATTTTTATTTATTTTTTTCTGTTTCTTGGTGACTGTAAACATTTCCTCACATCAGCAGCTGTACTTGATAAGTGTTACTTTTTGTCTGAATTATATAACATCAAAGCCTGGGAGCCAGGATAAAAGCTGTTTCCCTTCGGACGCTCTGTGCCTGAAGACCCACAAGGGGGCGCAACAACATTAAGAAACACGACTGTGCGTTCGTGTTTCTTAGCGTTCCATAAAAACAGAAAGTGGAAAGGCCGGTTTTGGGCTCCTTTGATTGATTGATTTGTTTAGTCGGTTTTATTTAAGTACTTAAAGCCTTTGGTTATTAGCTGCTTTGTTTTAATGTACGTGGTTATGCAGGTTTGCTTTTTGCAAATATCGGAGGCGTATTTTGCTACACAACTGTTGCAATGGGACTAGCTGGCTAATAATAATAATAATAATAATAATAATAATAATAATAATAATAATAATAATAAATACTGTGTTGTTCAATAGTAAAATGTGGCTTTTTTGGACATATTTCATTATTATTTATATATTTTATTATGATTTATTATTGTTATTTATTTATAATTATGATTAAGATATTAATTAGATAATTTAAAACACGAAAAATAAAGGGTTTTTTTTGGCGTCGTAACGAGATGCAAAATAGTACCATTGTCATATAAACTGGGAATAAATAAATAAATAAAGGAGGGTAGAGGAGGAGGGAGCTGTGAGGTGGTGGGATCAGGAGGGGGAAAAAAAGGAGGAGAAGGAGACTGAGGAAAGGCAGACCTCAGACCAGCCCGCCTTACCTCACTCCCCCCTGTCCACGAGCTCGGTGTTCACGGGCAAATCTGACCGCAGATCAGCGGACTCGGGCTCACTCCACACTACGAGTTACACCAACTGGGACTCAGACCAGAGGAAATCGTGTTCGTCGGTAGCCAAGGTACGCACGCCAAGACTCATCCACAGCAGACCGAGGCGAGGGAACGGACAAGAAGGGAGAGAATTCAAGAGGAAACCTGGTAGGAACCACAGAGGAGTTCACTGCAAGAGAAAAAAACCCACACGTTTAGGGGCGAGAGGAGAGGGTGACTGGCTGGCCCCGCAGAAGGAGTAGTATTACGCGAAGCTAATTTCCAACATTTTCTATTCTTGGCAGCGAGAGTGTGCTCTCCGAGCCACATTTATAAAGAGAGCTAGCGGAATGTAATGCTAGCAGGCTAGCCGATGTTAGCTAGCTAATTAGCTTGTCAGGCATCTGAGAGTCGGACGTGTGATCTTTATTAAAATAGGACACTGTCGTCGTTTTTCTTTTTCCAGGGGGAAAAAAGAGAGGAACAACTGTACTTAATGTGCTTTGTGTTGGATTCTGCCATGGTTTTAACGGTCTGTCTTGCATAGCTAAGGCTAAGTTAGACAATAAACAGTATAAGCTTGTGTATATTGATGAAAATCCGTTCAATATTATCTGTCTGGGAAAAGCCAAATCCATTGTGAATATCGAGACGTGGAAAAACCCAAAGGAGAAGGCAAAGGTAAAAAAAAAAAAAAGAAAAGAAAAAGCCAAAGAGACTTTTGACTGGTGACTGTCTCCCGTCCAATGTTAATGTCGACCGACGTTGCATCTATTATGCTACCCGTTAGTCGGGGAATAATGGACCGGGAAAGGGACATTGATACAGCAGCCGGACCCCATGCAAACGCAGCCGGGGGTCCAGCCGTGGTCCGGGGGATGAAGAGAGGAGATCCGGAGCCCGACGCTCAGACTGCCCCTGCCCTCACTGACTTGTCCGGGGCCGAGTGCAAAAGACCAAGGATAGACGGGACCGGGAGTGTTGTTGGTGACATTGGCCAGGTATGAATGCAGTGTAAACACAAAGGATATGTTTCTCACATCTCTGTCGCTTTGTTTCCATCTGTTACAAATGCTGCTCACTGAACTCCGTATCATCCGCCCTCCTTTTCCTTCTTCGCTATTTTTTTCTATTTGTTTCTAAGCATCAGCTAGGAAGGATGATGTTTTTGACAGACCCTCCTCCCCCCGCGCATTTTCCCCCTCTAGATAATCATGCATCGTTGCAACAAACAGCAAATCCTTTAATTAAAACAAGCGAAACGCAGGAAAACTGTCCCAGTAGTAAACGCGTTGCTTGCTGTGATTATCGAGGCTTGCCGTTTGCTCCTCTTGGTGCTACTCTGACCAAGCCAGACAAAGGTAATATGATCCAGGCTCCATTGCTATGACAGTCCCAGACACCACAGCAAAGATCAGAGCCATTCTTCATGCCTGCCTCACAGACGGTAAACCAGTGCTTTGTCACATGTTGCAAGTAATTTTGTGTTTTTATACCTATATGGATGAAATTACTTTGAACTGTGTATATAATTTGTCAGTGAGTCTTCAGAAATCCTGACACACACATGCAGGGCATTTAATGGCTCCGTGCCCCCCCCAAGATTGTCGCTAGGTGTTAAAAGAGAGAGGCAGACAAGGATTGGGGGAGGGGTCACTACAGAGAAAGACAAAGAACAGAGCCTTTTTTTGAGCCTGAAGGAGCGACGGGTCTCTGGGGGGCCCTCCTTAACATGGGTCTTCCCTTGCTTTTATGACTCGACTGCTGAGACAGCAAAGCATCAGCGACCGTTCTTGCCTCCCCTGACCACCCTGTGTACGTTACAGTAAGCTAGAGGACTGCTGAGGCGCAGGGTGCACCTCTCACTTGTTCTGCCTGGATCTCTTGCTATTTATTTCTCTCCTGCAAACACACAGCACACATCATTCCTACACCTACACACACATGCTTTGAAGTGCCCCCGTAATGCAATAGTACAAGAGAAAAATTTCAGCTGACGTCTGGTGTTTTTTTTTTTCTTCTTTTTTTTTTAAGTCCAGGGAAACTGCTTAAACGGTAGTCGAAGGGCAGGCGGACACGACTTGAGGTCGTCTGCAGGTAATTGAATCCCAGGAAAAGTGGTAAAATGCTTCAGTGGGCTGTGCAGCTGACCCGCTGCAAAGACGGATAGGTCCAAGTGTGATGCTGTGATGCTCAGTGAGCCTCACAGAGGATGGATGTTGATGATGGGAAAAGGTTATAGTCCGCTGGCAAAGATGATGTGACAATGAGCAGGGCGGTATGTGGTCTATTCTTGCTGCCTATTGGTTGTATTGATTGTTGGGGTCGAGGTGGGGTCGTGTAAATGGAATTAAAGCGAGGACGAGGCTACAGCAAGAGAAAGAGAATACATGAAGGTTGCACGTGGAGGTGGAGAATAAAGAGAGGAAAGGAAGGAATGGGGTTTAATTGGGCACAGTGTGCAAGTGGATTAGAGGAGAGGGAAAGAGGTGTTACCGGGGACTGATGGATGTGAGGATTTTGGGGTGGGGGTGGGGAGGTGGGATAAGGGAGACTGCGGGCGGAGTGAAAATCTGAGCCGTTAGTTTGCATCCATCAGGCTGCATGATAAAGTGTGCGAGGGAAGTGATGGATGGCAGTCATGACACCATCAGTTGCGGGAGAGATAAGCATGAGGATAGGGCTTGAATGATGATAATCAGCTCAGTGATACTTTTTGCAAAGGATAAATAAATCGGAAAATGACAATGAGGGGATGTATCGAGTAGCTCTCGGTCGCTGCATGGCTGCTCAGGATGGAGATGATGACTCCAGTGGATTCTCCTTGAACTAAATGCACCCAGCAATTACTGTAGGGCTCCTGCAGTGAGCTCGAGCGGGTATACTTCTGACCTTCCAGGCTGACTGTAAATCAGGACTGTAATAATAATCGAGAGTGCATGCAGCCTCCTCTCTTTTGTTGTTGCTGCTCTCCTCCCCCGCTCCACCTCATTTAAACTGCACCCCTTCCCACCCCCACCCTTATCTGTCCTCTGATTTGTCCCCCTCCTGCCTCCCCCCAGGCATATTTCCAGATTGCTAATTGACTCCTGGTTCGCAGGCTTTCAGCGTGCCAGTGAGGGAAGCACCCCCCTCAACACACACACACACACACACACACACACACTTTCCTCTGTGCTGTCCCATCTATCTTCCCCGCTGCCATCTTTGATAATGTCTTCATTTCTCAGCCCGTCTCCCATCACTCAAATCGGTGGAATATCGTTTTCTTTTTCCCAGCTGCATCTATGTCTTATTTTTCTCTCCTTTCCCCTCCGCTACATCTCCTCCTATACGCTCTTTCTTTGTATTTTTGCTACGCTCTGTTGGTCTTATTGATGCTTCCCCTTGAGGCAGCACTGTGGTCTGCACGGAGGTAGTGGGAGTACAGTATCCAACTCTCTCTCTCTCTCGCTCTCTCTCCCCGCGTTTATCTGAGAGCCGATTTGTCCTATCGTTGGCAGTAAAGAGGCTTTGTGTCGCGCTAACGAGATCAAAGCTCATTTAGGAGAGGGCATTAACCAGAGCGATCGCTTTAATGGGGCCAGGGTGGAGTCCGGGTGGGGTGTGTTGGGGCGGGGGTGTGGGCGGTATGTACGAACAGATCATTGAAAAAGATTATAACCGATAGCGAACAGTTTGTGCTTCATAATGTTCACCACAAGCAGCATCCATAGCATTGAGAATCATTACTTCCCGTGGAACGAGTAAAGTTAAACTTGCTGAGCAGCTCGAGAACAAAGTCAGCCCAACTTATTATGCTGTGAATATGACAGCTGATGGTTGTCTGAGAAAAGAGACATTAAGGAATACCCCCGCAGCCCAGGGTAAGAAAGTAAATAGCGACAAGAACTTTAAAGTCTCATTAACTTTGGATAGCACAACAATATTACGTGTAGCCGCCGTTATTGCACCTCCTTTTTTTCCTTCGGCCCTCGGAGCCACAGGACGAAAAGAATGAAAATGCATAAATATATCTAAAACATATAAACCTGAACATTTAACAATTTGTTTAAGTAGTTTGTGTGTCCTTGTTTCATTTTAGCGCAGTGTAAATTTACACTTCATCTGTTATTTCTGGCGGTAGTGTCTGTGCTTCTCTCTGCATGTGTGAGGAGTTTTAATTGAAGCTTACTAAGGCCTGCTTTAGACTGCTGCAGGGAGACGTTGTCAAGCCTACAACGTAAACCATGTAAGTGGCTAACATGCTCCTCGCATTTGTGCTCGTGTTGATTCGTTAAATTAAAGTAATTAATAATTAAAGTGTGGTTGTGGACCCTGTGCTTGTTGTTTGTTTGTTTGTTTTGTGCATCAGGGGCAAAAATATTTGTCTTTTTATATTTCCCTCATGTCCACTCTAATAGTTTCGGTGATCTTCTTTTCTTTGCTGACATGTGTGAGTCCATTATGATGCGTTATGATTATTATTCCTTATACTGAGACAATACTTGCTATTTTCTGACTGGAAAATTCCTAAACTGCAGCGAAAGACTAGCTGAAAATGCACAAGATGAATCAATGGTGCTGAACAGGCCAATAACAATAATTGTGAGCAGCGCTGATCCAACGTGTAGTGACATTTCTGGGGAGGTACGCTGCACATTACGCTGTAGGTTATAGCGTAGGTTTTTGGAGGGGTTTGTGGTTGTGATGTAGCTACAGCAAAATTTTCCAGTTGAAGCATACCCCAGTGAGTTGTGTAAAAGCTGATCATCCCCAAATCTTTTAGCTATTCCCAGAGGGAGCACTATTAAAAGTGCTCCCAAGTTACATGTGTGTTGCATGTATCCAAAGGTCTGCCTGGGTCCATGTGATCGCATTGTTGTCATAATTTGGTAAACACGAGGCTCCATGTGCACATCTGCGTGCCCTCATATTTATTGCATACATGCTGCAGACACTACGGAGACACCCTCTGTGCACGCATCCCCAAAGTGTGCAATAAGAGCAACTTTTCATCCCTGCGGGTTTGCAAGTGAGCGTAATCCCACGATTTAACACCGACTTCGTTTGAATGGCACAGCTAGACTTATTAATGGTTAGTAAAAGTGATGAAAAAAGAAAAGTGTCAGTGAGGCAACAGGAAACCCTGTATGGAAGAATCAAAATGATTAGTTGGCAAAGAGAAGATTAATTGATAATTAATCAATCATGATTAATCAGTAGTTGCTCCTTTTTAAAATGGGTTGATTTGCTGTCTTTCTCTCTGTAAACTGAAAGGGACTGAGCGTTTTTGTTAAATTGTGATGTGCATTTTTCAATTTTAAGACTATCAAAGCTTAAAAGAGGACTTGAGATAACAATAATGCACAGATTCAATGATAATGAAAAAAGCCATTAGTCACAAGCAGCCAGAAGTCAGCAGCTGGCGTTGTGCAACGAAGAAATATCCCCAGAAGTGTAACGTGTTAGGAGGACGGGGAGGTGTGGGACCAGTTGTGTGTTCGCCACATACTAATGTGCTAACATGTGTTGCAGAGGGTCACACACAGTCGTAACCTGGTCTCGCATTAGGCGCTCTGCAGCTGTTAATGATTGCTGTTAAACTTTGAGCCACAGCACAGTGGACTCACCCTTGACTTTTGAACCAGCAACGATAAGCTGAAATTCCCCATACGCAGTTGCTCAACTCCGCTTTTCTCCCTCCCTCCTTGTGTTCAGCTCAGCTCACTATGCAACAGCATTGTTACCCAAGCATTGACAGCAGACAAAATAAGGGCAAAACCATTCATAAAAAGATCAGAATATGTTTGAGATCCCTTTTTCCCTCACACGATTTCCTGATTTCAGCTCCTTCACATGGCGCTTTCATGCTAGCGCTCCCTTTATAGTCATCATACTACTGCTCCCCCACCCAGCATAACTCCTCCCCGAGGCTGCCCCCAAACTGTCACATGTGCTCCCATCTCCTCCCACACATACAGCCAAATGTCAATCGAGTGCTTTCCTTACATGGGGGTCATCTGCGATGTGCTGCCACAATACCCATCACAGCTGTCCATGATGATACCCTAGTCTGTTCTGTCTGAGTTTTCCTAACTTCAGCTGAATGCACCGAGATAGTTTTTAATTTTTTTAAAGCTTTTATTACAACACGAAGCATGTCCACAGTGCACTAAAGGCTCTGCCTCGGCAGACTGAAACAATAATTAGATCTGACTGAGAAGAGTAAAGCAACCTGTGCAGGTTATTGGAGCAATTTATGGTGCGAAACATAAATAGCCACTTTTCAGATAAATTATTTGGATTAGGTTCATTTTACTCGCAGCAAAATATGCTTATGCAATGCAGAATTCAAAGTATATGCATGTATTGCATTTTTAATATTTTCCACATACAGAAAAGTTGAAGAGCTCAGATGGAGGTGATCTGTAAAATGGACCGGCTGCATGTACGAGAGTTCTGTTTGGCGTTTTTTCGTTTTTTTATGGACTTTGGTTTTGGTAAAATTGCATTTAACTTGGTGGCTTAGTCCAGTAGCAGTTATTTGACATGGTGCCACATTAACAGTTGGATCCTTGTGCTACTGTGTTGTGTTATTTACAACATTCATAAAATCTTTTTAGATTCTCAGCTTTACTTTGTAATAAAGGCAACAAGAAGTTCACATCTGATAAATCACTAACTGGACATTTGTCAAGCTAACACTTTCGGTTCTTGCAATATTTAGACAACTGCCTTGTCTGTCCAAACTTGACATTGGAGCTTTTCAAATAAGTTGTAAATGCTTTTAGAAGGTAATTTTAAATGCCACCATTTTTTTCCTGATAGAGATTTGATTTTAATCATAATTTGGAATAAACGGACAAACATTTATGAGTTACAGGAGTCTAGGACCATTGAGCGGTAAAATCAAAAGTCTTAAGCCACCTCTCATTTCTTCATATTTCTCTTCCAAGGGGCCAGATTTTTTGTAATTAAAAAAAAAAAAGAAGTAGAGTTTCGTAGTTAGCGTGAGTCACATATACAGAAAGTCCTGAGTCCCTCTACTTATGGATTCCAAATACAAAACAAGAAAAGTTGAAGAGTAAAATGGAGAATTTAACAGTATGCGCACAGATTTGTTTGTTTTCACCGCCAACGCTGCTGGCTTACCGGTATACGGGAACTGCAGTTGGTCTTCAGCCAAAATTAAGTGAAACTGGCCTCTCTCGCTTTTTCTTTTTTTAACTTTTGCTATTCTTAAAACTTTGAGGCTCCTAAATGTTTTGTTTATTATCAAGGTAGCCCACTTTTTTAATTCATTTGCATAAAAACAGGAAAATGAATCATACGGTTCTCAGTCTGGGTTTTAAAGCTGGCTCGAAGTGCGGCCTGCAGAGCTTTAGAGCTGCTCTGCTTCAAAGGAGACTTTACCACGCTGATGGAGTTTTTCTTCCTCCACTTATTTATACAGCTTTATAAGTGAAACAAGGACATTATTGTTTGTAGTGTCGTAATGAGTACAAAATAATCATAAGATTTTTCTTTGGTCAAACATGATCTGCTGCGGTGGTAAAGTTTACAGACCCTTTCTTAACCTTTAACCACCCAAATCTGACTGATTCTCCCCAAGTTTAGGCGGGCAGGCGTGCCAACGTTTAAGAGAGATCACGTTTACAAGATTAGGTCGGACTTATCGACAGATGGGCAAGCAGAAAATATACCCCGGTGAAATAATAATGCAGTCCAAGCATAGATGAATGTTTTGTTGTGCGGGAACCTTCATGCGGAGATGTACAGGGACCTGCATAACTCCCAACTCCAGGTCATCTGTTTTTATTAGCAATATACACAGTCGGTACAGAGGAAACAGTCATCAATAAATCCACCCAGTGAAGTGCCCTCGAGCTTTATATTTTGTTATAGACGGAACCACAAAAAAAACCAAAAAAACGTGTCCAGTTCACATCAGAGGTGTTGAAGACTCCTACTCTTTTAGAAAATACATCGCTTAAAGGAGAGAAACTCGGGTAGTTGTAGCGGTGCCATTGTGTGGGCACATTTTGGTCTGTAAAGTGAAAAAGATGCCGTTGTGATAAATGAGCCTTCAGTTCTCGAGAAAGCTTGTGTTTCATCTTGTCTTTCTGCGCTTCCTCTCAGTCTTTGTCCTTATGTCCTCACATATTGACTACCTCCAATGCATTTGTCATTCCGAGCTCCGTCTCTCGGCTTTAATATACCCGTCTTGAGTCCAACATATCCATCATTTTGTGGCTCTTCTGCGCTCTTCTCCACATCTTTTTTTTTTTTTGTGTGTTCCTTCTTTCTCAGTTTCTATAATACGGTATACTTGCGTCCTCACTTCTTCCTCCTCGGTTGGATTTTGTTGACTTGATAGAGATGTTCGTGGAGCTGATCGGATGTTAGCATAGCTGTGATTTGACATTTGAGCAATGTCAAATTACCCCTCCTAAATTATTTTGCCACACCTTGTACCAAGGTCTGTGTCAGACCTTAGGCATGCAGCAGCAGATATATCAGAAACGTATAAGCTGTAAGTCTTTTTCATGATGATTTGGAGGGAGCAGGTGTTTTTTTTTCTCCTTACATTTGGTGATATGAGACCACAAAGCGACCTCCTCGGGCTGTTCTGTTTGGGACCGCTGGAAGCCTGCAGCGGCTTGCCTAATTACCCCTCTCCCCTCCTTCCTCAGTCTCCCTCCCCTCTCACCATCTGTTGACCTCATGTCATTTTGTCTTCCTTCACCACTGCTGCTCCTTTTTTTTTTTTCTTCCTCCCTTGCTCCTACCCATTTGCTCCAGCAACTTCCCAACTTCTTTCCTTCTCATCTT
>VUQR01019933.1:0-22214 GCA_015108515.1 Hemichromis elongatus
GGCTGTGACGGGCTTGCTCGGCATATACTGCAGAAGCTGGGTCTTCCCTCTGAAAGGCACAAGTTGTTCATCTACTGTAACACATTCACTGAGGATGAATTTCTACCTGTAGTTGACCAGGAACAGGCCCCATATGTAGCAGAAAGCTGCCATGTGGTTGTTTTCACTCGGTAGGCTCTGGTCCTCTTGTCACAAAAGTACAAGAAATGGCTACATCTCAGTTCTTCTCACTTCCTGCAAGAATGGTCAATCCAATGAAGGCCATGAGCTCATGTTTGTGCATGTCAGCACCTCTTCTATTATATTATCAGACATGAACAGCTTCCATGCATCTATTGGGGAGACAGTACTAAACCCAGGTGCAGGCCCTGGCTGACTATTCAGAATATTGTGTTTTAGCCTGGCTGGGAGGTAACTCTGCCCAGTAAGAGCCCTTAGTGCTCATTTTGTTGGACACAATATCCATTTCCTCTTCAGAGGACACATCAGAGGACTCCTCTGTATCTGACTGGCCTTGTTCACTGGGCGGTTAGATAGATTGGGTCCTCTATATCTGAGATGTCAGACTGAGTCAATCCTCCGATGGGCTCTTCATCCCATTCATCCAGGATCAAGGTCCACAGGCATCCTAGCTCGCCTCCTAGGAGCCATGTTACTTTAGATTAAAAAAACATTAGAAAGTACAATGTTTGAAATGCAAAGAAAACTATAAATCATGTATGTTGCTGTGTAAAAATGGATTCCTGATCCATCAGATGTGTAAGTGAGACACATCTGAGTTGCTAAGATTTAAAGGTTCATAGAAGATTTCATAGGAACTACTTGGGGTCATTTTTGACCCCACTTCTGGAAGAGTGGGGTAGTGATACAAAAACTGCAATTTAAAAAAAAAAAATGAAAAAAAAAATAAAGTGCAAATGGCCTCATGTCACAAACATATTTTATGAGGAATACCTGGAATGTGAATATATTACAACTTTTCATTTTAAAGATTTTGAAGAATAACAACCCAAGGGGTCATTTTTGACCCCACGTGTGCATCTAAGGGTTAAAATTGACTGCAACTGATGGATGTGCAGATTGACAGAACCTTGTTTATGTATGTCTTCTGTGGCAGAGTAATTTGAGACTGCAAATGATACATCTGTCTTTGTCTGTATTTGTGCTTATGGTCACCCAGAGGTGTCATTTTTCCTTTTTTGTTTATTTACTAATCTTTTTGTAGAAAAAAGAGGCTGCTTAGTAATGAGAGTTAAACTGTTTTTACTTTTAAATGTGATCTAAAAAGCTGAATTCACAACTGGCAAGCCAGGAGAAAGATTATCGTGTTGGCTCCAGAATTTTGATTTTTGTTGTCTCCTGTAATCTCTGGTCTCAGCCCAAGTGGCTCTCAGGTGGTAAAAAGGGTTGTTTTTATATTTCATACACTTCTGATTGTAGAATAAGCCACTGTAAACCTATATAAACAATAAATTAACTTCATATTGTGTGCAGAGTAAAGGTGAAAAAAGACTTTTTCAAAGACATTTAAGCCCTTCATAACATCATATATTGACTTGTTTTTTTAGGTGGACTTTGTATGGTTTTAATTGATCCTTCAGATCATTATTGCTGTTTCTTGTGTTTTGTAGAAACATGAATAGTGATATGTTTCAATGCCAACGACAAAATAACGGTGACAAAGAATCCAGATCCAGTGCTGCAGAAATACAGAGCAGTATGTTTTAGTACTGCAATTAAAGCAGGGAAAACCTGCCACGTTTTCATAAATTCAGATTTTGGATGTTGATACATAAAGTACATTTATTTTTATGTTTCCTTTCACTGACCTTAAAAAAAAAGAAAAGGTGATGATATTTCTTGTGTTACTTGGTCTGGTTACTGGAGATAAGTTTCTGCAAAATACACACAGGTCAGGTAGCTGAATAAATATCCAATCTATGTCACGGTTCTGAAACTCTGACCCAGCATTTTGACTTTTGGACTGTGTAATATGAGATAATGTTGCAAGTTAAATTAAGATGAGCACTGCTTGTACAACGTATTGTCCTTAAGTAGAACAGAAGGATATTTGAGTCAGATGGCCTCTCTCTTACAGCACCACTTTCTCTGTAATAACATATTTGTTGCTGGCAGCACTAAGAAGTCTGAAAGCATAAAAGGTGAAAATTTTGGTGTCTTCTTTTAAGGCTCCTTCCTGAGTGAAGATGATTTGCTCTTCTTATCTTGCTGTTTGGCTGGACTTGTTATTGTTCTTCTTTTTGTTGGATATTAAATGACGGCTGTACTCAGGAATCAGGTGGCCTTATATTTAATACACTCTGTAGTTACTGTTGTAACACTGTCTGCTCAAACACCTGATCCTCTGGAACTATGAATCCTAATGATGTGATAATTCAGTTTTACCTCATCTGTCTTTTACTTGCTCAGCCGGGTCTTTTCAGCTACGTGAATGCATGCCCTATAAATGAGAAAAGAGGGTTTCAGGTAGACATATCATTTTCTTCCCACACCCTCTTTTGAGCTCAGTAGCCCTGTGATATTGGCTATTCACAATTCAGGGAATGGCATTTATCTAAAGTGAACAAGAGATGGCCTATCGCCAGCAGCTCTGCAGATGATATATCCTAAGTCACGTATGTTCTTTGAGTCAGAGACGATAGATGAGCTCAAAATGAGGGTACAAATAATATTTCTCCTGGTTGTGCTGGGCTGCAGTTGGGCTGGTGGACGAATTGTACCAAAATGTGAACTGAGGGACCAACTGATTTGGGCAATCAACAACCTTCCACAGGAAGCAAAACAATCAGGATTGGATAGTGAGAAGTTTGTGACCAAGAGTAAGTGGCAACAATGCACTGAAGTCTGTTTTGAAATTAAATAGATAGCTTTAGTTAAATGGATTCATTAAAACCAAGGATTGATTCATTGTGATGCATTATATTTTCAGGATTACGTATTAATGTTTTTTTTTTAGGTCTCATACAGTGGCTTTGAAAGCTGATGAAATCAAAAAATTAGATCATGCAGATCAACCTTTAGTCAGATCAACCAGACTAAGGGTTAAAAGTTTATGTAAAACTGGTCAGGGTTTATTTAAGAGCTCAGGAAAACTTTACAGCATTCAGCCTGTTAAAATACATGTTTTGAGATGTTGGTGGTGCTAGAAAAACGAAGGAGTTGCGGAATTATTAGTAACTTCTGGGAACCATAAATATCCAGAGGAAAGTAAACAGATATATGCCCAGTAGTTTGAACAACATTTGTCATTTTGCTTCTCTCTTTTCTTCTCCAGTCGTCTGTTATGTGGAAAATAAATCAGAATTTAACACCAGTTTGGTCAGTAATGGGTTGAGAGACGATATCATTTGGCAGGAGCTATCTTTTGGGGACAATACACTCTATGGCATTTTCCAGCTCTGGAATCAGCTGGTCTGTGGTGACGATTCAGATCTATCATTAAATATTTGTGAGATAAACTGCATGGGTGAGTATCATTAATTAAATGCAAATAAAGTGCTGTTTCTGTAGATATTTAATATATAAATGTTAATACTCAAATTTTAATTTGTTATTTTCTTGAAATTTGATGGATAGAATATCAGATGTAATTGTAGCTACCTTCAAGCCTAGACATTATAAATTTGTCTTGAGCTTTACATCTTCATCTGAACTTGAAAAATCTTTGCTTCTTTTTCTCTTTCTAGATTTGATTGATGATGACATACAAGACGATGTCCGCTGTCTAATGAAGATCTTCATCCATCTGGTGTAGGTCTTTCTTTCTTTCCTTTCTATAATAATTTTTCAGCATGACGTCACAGAATGCAACAACCCAGCAAAGATCCATGATGGCAACTGAGAGATTTTGTCGTGATCAGATTAGATACTTTACTTGAATGTTTTGTTTGCACCTACACAAATTAATTACCCAAGGCAACGTGAGTAATCCGTTAAATTCACTTCAGTGCCTATTTTCAATTTTTTTCACAGTAAAAACGGTTTTGGGGCAGCACATTGGAAGGAGCTAAAGACAGAGTGAGTTATGTCTTCATCTGTTTCACAAACATAATTCTTAAGTTGAACTCTTGCTTTTACTAATAATATTTAATATTTAAATATTGAATATGTATTTGTGAGATCAGTGTATATGCTATACTTAATAAATTACAACAATTGAATACATCAACTAATGCAAATATTTATTTTCTTACAGGATTATGTTCATCTTGCAGGATAATTGCAAAGACAAGCAACCAGCTGAGTACTTTGCTGAATGCCTATAAAAAAAAATTGTTTTATGCCACCAGTGGTGATTTGTGAAAATACAATAAAACTAAAGTATGCAGCATGTAATGTAAAGTAGAGATATAAAGATTTCTAGAAGAACTGAATTGAATCTATAAAATGTGGATTAAGATGAGCAGTTTAAAGAGGAGAATACAGAAACGCTAACCAGTGACTTAGATAAGTAGAGATATTAATGACCTATGGTATTGGTACTGCTATGGAGCAGCTCAAAGCACAGACAAAACAGTGAGACTACACAGACAATGGAATTTTAAACAAGAACAACAAAACAATGAAATTCAATCACCATGAAAATACATGTGGAATAGCTCAGTCATGTGATGAGTTTATGAGCAGGTATGTTGTGAAGGTGCTAAAAAGAAAAACAAATGCCTGTTAGCTTCAAGCTCTTTTTAAAAAGTTGGCCATTAGGTGTATTTCCTTTAGAAACAGCCCCTCACACCCTGCCTGTCTCCTAAACAGAACCAGAAAGAGGAGAGAGCAGGCAGAGTGGGAGTGCTCATCACAATACCAATGTGAGGTTGATTATTATTATTTTAGCCATAAGGAGACACAATATAAATGTAGCATGTACTCTTTACTTTATTGGGAATGTTCGACAGTGGAAAAGTAAGTTACATTAGCAACTATTCTATGAATGTGTAACTTTTTTCTGTTTTGCTGGATCAACTCCACCTTACTGTACACATAAAGAGTCCTTTATTTAAGGTGATAAATATCAGAGATTGAATGTGGTTTCTGTGAGAAGTGGACCTTAATTTTAGTTTTCAGTTCATTCAAAGCCCTCCTACATCAATATTTTCTCAAGTGCTGCCTCTGCAAAACCTCCCACCTTGATTTGAATGCAGGATCTTGGAAGGTAGCAAGAAATATATAACCACCACACAACTATGCCACCCCTTCAAGGGCTGTGGTTTAATCATCAATTTATAGAAATATTTTTCTTCAATCATAATATAAGACACAATAAGAAATGCTAACAATAAGTCTGTGCTTCTTTCAGGTTGGCATGTATACAAATAACAAAGCTATCATGATTTCATGTGTAGTGTTGGCAACATAACTTAGATTTCTACTAAATATTATGACAATAACATGTGATCGTGTACATGAAACGGTATTAAAACCATATTAGAGTAAGCACATTTTGTTGTTGTTGTCGTTCTGGCTTGTTGCCACTAGAGGTCAGTCTTTATTGCAGTTTCATTAGATTCTTCATGCTCCACTTTTACAGTTGTCTTTCTCTCTGCTCGACTCTGTCTTTGGGGACAAGTAACACACATATCACACTGAATCAAAAACTGGTCCACCCAAGGATCAGGTGACGTGACACAAACAAATAATGCGGTGAAGTGCCAGGAGGATTACCAGGATTTTTACATTGGGGAAACCAAATAACCTCTGGCTAAGAGGATGCCACCAAGACTCTGCAGTCTATTTACACCTACAGGCCAGTGGACACTCTTTCAATGATAAGGATGTACACATCCTGGACAGGGAGGAATGCTGGTTTGAGCGGTGAGTCAAGGGGACCATTTACGTGAAAAGGGATAGACCATCTCTGAATCGAGGAGGGGCCTAAAGGCACATCTTTCACTATTTTACAATGCTGTGATTGCAGCCATTGATTAGTTGTCACTGATATGATATGATATGATATGATATGATATGATATGATATGATATGATATTTGATCAATAGCCTTTGATCAGTGCTGTTTATCAATGGTCATGACAGTTTGCATAATAATGATCAAGGAACTGACCTCACGGCAGGAGTGGGCAACTTCAGGCTTCGAGGGCCAGTGTCCTTGATCGAACAGAGCTGATTCAAAGTTGCCCACCCCTGCCTCACAGCCTACTGTTTATTCAGTGGTGCTAGTTTCAATCAATGTGCGAATTTACTGTTTATAAGGTTGGGGAAACCTGCAGTCAGCTGAGATTGAAGAAGTCCCTTGGATGAGTGACGAAACGTTTCTCCCACTGAAAACGCCACGTCCAGATGAACAGAATCAACTTATTGTGATCCAGTAAATAAAGACCAGCATATGATTCATATAATTTGTTCCCTTTAAGTCCAGTTTGGCTCTTAAACAGCTAGGTGTTTCTTTTTAACATCAGTTTACATTGGCATGTGGTGTGTGTTTGCTTTATCAGAGCTTGCCACTACCCTCTGCTGCTGGAAAAAGAAGATTACATGTAGTGTTGAGAAAAAAAAACATACACAAGACTTGATGTGCACTAACATAAAAACAGGAGCTAAGAGAAGGTAAAAATTTCTATTGAGCTGCAGAGTTGGATGATAGAAAAATCACCCTATCGCCTAGTGGATTTGCATTCTGGACACAGTTTTGCTTCTAGATCTTCTGTTTTTATGGACTCTACATCTTTGGAACTGGATAGGCTGGCAGCTCTGGTGATCTTGGAGAGCGTTTCATCGTATGGTGGAGGCAAGTAGACCATAACAAAGACTCCATCTGATCCATTAGAACTGGTGCTGGCGTGGCGTTCAGTGTTCTTGGTCAGAGAGGACAGAAACTCACCGCTGTTCTCTGCATTCTCAAGGTCAAGAGTGATGATGTTAGCCAAGCTCAGTTTACTGTGTGAACAACAGTGGTAGATCAGACCCACCAGGATAGCCAACAGGAGGACGGAGACAATTGGAAGGATAATGTAAACCACCAGCTCCAGCCTTTCTGGAATTCCAAATTCCAGTCCATAAAAATTGTTTTCCTAGAGATCAGCAAAGAAGAATTCATGATAAATTTGTCAGCGCTTTCAGAACTTCCTTATACATCTATAAGCCCTAACATTCATCTATGAGATCTGCAAAATAATGCAGATTGTTAATGATGTACAAGTAAAATTGTTTTATTAAAAATGCAATGATTTACACATTTTATAAACCTATATTATTTTACAATAAACAATAAACATATCAAATGTTTAAACTGAGAAAATGTACCATTTAAAGAAAAAAAAGGCCTTAATTTAATAACAGCACATAAATTACATGTTTCATTTACAAATCAGTGATTTATTACTGTTTGTATTTTGTGAACAAATTTGTACAAACAAAAGAAACCTGGAAGTCTAGAGGTAGAATAATACTACTGCTGCTATAATAATCCATCCATCCAGCCATTCTCTTCCGCGTATCCTTTTCGGGTCGCGGGGGGCTGGGGCCTATCCCAGCTATAGGTGAGAGGCAGGTTACACCCTGGACAGTTAGCCAGATGTCATAGGGCTAACACTCCAGACAACATTCATACCCACATTCACACCTATGGGCAACTTAGAATGACCAACTGCTGGTTCTGCAATGAGATAACTTTAATTTCATTTTAGATTTTCATTTTTTCATTTTCACCTTTCTGCGGCATGTTTTTTTTACTTTTGAGTCAACAAAGCTTAACAATTTTGCAGATTTTGAACTTGCTTTGCTACAATACTGTAGCATCCAGAAGTTTCAGGTTTTCAGAAGCAGATCATAGTCATTACCTAAAATATTAAATCTGCTTTAGTTTACTGAGTTGACTGTTTTCTTATTATGTTTCATGTTTTCATGTTTATGTATTCACTTGCTCAGGTTCGACTTTCATGTTAAAATAGAAAAGCTATAAACCAATGAGTGAAATGGGCAGCCAGGTTACTGACCATCACTTTGTTAAGACATCTAATGATGGTGATAATTCAACATTTTTAGGCGCAAGAGTAATGAATAATGATTGCATTTAATTTCACAGAGTTACATGTTTTATATAATTAGTGAAAATCAAATCAGATTAACTGAAAAAATTAGATGACCTTAATAAAACAAACTTGAACTGTAACGTATTAGCATATGCTATTAAACGTAGCAGCTGCAACATTGCAGCTGCTACATTGCAAGCAGCAGACGAGCCAGTAACTGATCTTTAGGTGTTATGGTGTTACTCCAGCAGATGTCAGCTCTGCAGCATCAGTGCATTTATTATATGCTGCATGTTGCTTTTCCTCAATAACTATACGTAAAATCCTGGAATAGCTCATATCTTAAAACGATATCATTTAATTTTAGAAACAAGGATAAACAAAAATAAGATAGGGAAGAAAGGTTCTTTCTTTCATTATTATTATTTTTCTTCTTCTTCTCATCATTATTATTATTATTAGCAGTAGCATTTCACTGCGGGGCAACTTGCATGTGACAAATAAAGCTTTGATTGATTGATAGTAGTAGTAGTATTTGCTATTTGGGAGAATAGTAATATAAAAGATTACATTTGTCAGATTTACACAGCTGAACTTTAACTCTACACACCTGCTGCTCCCATGTTGATGGAGATCCTGTCGCCCAGTCGTATGACTCTCTGCCTGCTGGTCCAAACCTCATCCAGCTGCTATCCAGGAGCCCCCGCATGATGCTCAGGTGTGTGTGTGATTGCAGTGATGTTGATGGATGATGAAATATATGTTTACAAAGTAAAGACCGGCTCGAGCTGTTGGTCCAGATGTTTCAAGAGTAAACAAAGCTGACAGCACGGCGTAGATGGCTGGTGATGGCAGGGGTTGAAATGAGTAAAACTGGGGCCAAGTGGTTGATGGGAGGGGCCACATGCTAAGCAGCTGCTCACATGCTCGCACATGCAGCACAGCAACTGTATTCAGGCCAGTGATGGGCTTTATACTCCAGCCGGCCTCAATCATATTAAGAATACGGCATGTGTGTGTATGTGTGTGTGAAAAGCTTGGTTACATAAAAAGGCGGGGCTCTTCTTTACATCAAACCGCAGACACATGGACATACTCAAGAAATAAAGCAAACTGAGAGTGAAGTTACGAACCTGTTACATACGTGTGACTGTTTCTTCAGTGGGTTTTGTGAGGTTTAGAGTTTAATTAATCCTCACTGAACGATTGGATTACAGAAAAAAAAATACCTGCAAGTTTATTTTGAGATATTACAAGAGGGCGTGTTAGGCCTGAGATTCAATTGTAAACTGACCCCTCTGAGGTACAGAGAAAAATCCTCAGTAAGGTCAGCTGAGATGCCTCTCAAAGGCAATATGAAAATGTTCTATTTCTTTTATTTTAACTCTTTATTCTTATTATTCTTATTCTTATTATTATTTATTGTTACAAAATTATAAAACATGCATGCACTTATCCATTTTCTTAATCATTTCTCTGAACCAAGGGGTGTTTTTAGACATATTTGCTCATCATGTCTGTGTATGTTTGGTCGGAAGGTTCCTTTGTAAGTGCGCGTGCTCGGCATGCTGCCTGCTGTAACCATAATTTCCTTCGGGATGAATAAAGTATTTCTTATCTTATCTTATTTCTTAAAAGTGTCAAATAGAATTATCTTATTTCTAAAGGTTTTCTCACCTTAATTCAGGCCATTTTTGCAGTGGTTACAGCTTAAATCTTCTCTGACAAGATTTCCACACCTTCATGTGGGCACCATCCATACTGGTATCAAATGTGAGCCCCCTGGAGATCAAGCCTGACTTTCAATCCAAATTTACAAATCCTCGTTGTTGACTCTGGTTTAAATCCTCAACAGGCCGTTAGTCAGGGGATTTAAAGCAGCCATCAAGCTCTGACTGATGACGGTGCTTACATAGATGAGCATTAGAGTGATGACTTTGAATTTAATGCACCTTAGCAGGCCTTTGTTCTAAAATGTCATGCTTAAGTGCTTATATACAACTTTTGTGGAGCAAACTATCATTAAATATCCCGTTTAATTTTCAAAGAGATTTTCCCAATCTTTCAATTCAATTCAATTAAATTTGATTCATATTTCACTAAATCACAGTCAATCACAGTTGCCTCAAGGCAAATAATATTTTAGTTCCTACCATAATGAATGCTACAGAGTTTAATAAGTTTAATAATCTTAGTGGCAGTTTGTCAATCTATTTAGTATTATTCAGTAGTGGAAGGTATGAAACAAAAAATATCCCATTACATTATTACATTGTTATTATATTATCATTGTTATACCTTTGTGTTGTCTCATATGCTATATGACTACTATAACATAGGTATAGAAGTACCACCCCTTGAGATGGGTATATTCATTCATTCACAACCTTCATTATGATTAAAATCCCTGGGACTCACCACCATTTGGCTCCTAGAAGTAAAGAAGCCTCTTGGATGAGAGATGAAACATTTTCAAGAAGCCCAGACGCTTTCTTTCCAATCTCCTTAGAATAGTATGACCTGGATGACTAAGAACCTCCACAGAGTCAAAGTAAGGAGTGGCAGGGAAAGCAGATTCAAAGATTCAAAGATCTAAACAATACTATCAACTTGACTGGCTGATTGATCTCAGGCGCAGATGAGTTGAAGGGGTGTTGTTTAAATGCAGTGTAGCAGATAAGTTAATTAAAAGTCAGTTCAACAAAAGAAAAGAGAAAGATAGAACTGAAGGGTAGAGAAAAATGGCTAACACACGAAACAACACCCAAAGTCATATCCTATCATTCTCTGTTTGTTTCTATTTTTCTATTTAATCAATCAAGGTTAAATTGAACCATCCCACTTTTACATTTAAATTTATTTATTCAGTTCATTTTTATTTATATAGCATCAAATCCCAACAATGTACCATGGTGGCCATGATGCTACATTAAAGGATTAACAGAATTATTAAAGATGTGCAACATTATAAAGATATGAATATATCAATGTATAAATATTTTCTTGCAAAAGTGCAAGTACTTAGTAAAATGCATTTATGTATGTTTCCAGTTAGGTCCAGTTGAGTATTAATCTTTCCGTTGGCTTAAGGGAAGAAAGTGTTGCACAGTCTGAATATTTAGTCCCTCGTGCCAGATGGCAGGAGGGTAAAGAGTTTGTATGAGGCGTGTGTGGGGTTGTCCTCAGTGCTAGCAGCTTTTCAGATGCAGCATGTGTGGAAAAAAGTCTGTCATGGATTGAAAAGTGAGTGCATAATGAAAGAGTGAAATAAAGATACAACAAATGAGGCACAGATCTGAGCAACTAAAATATCAAAAGAGTGTGAAAATATTCACCTGTACAGGGGAATCTGACTTTTAGTAAATTGGTTTTCGTTTGTGGATTGTGAGTGCTGCAGAATATCATTATCATTGCGCTTGATTTTTTTTTTTAAATTCTTAATTTTTTTAATGGTGTATTTCTTTTCATTTAACAAATAGCATCCAGTAACATCAGCTATCCTGCTGTACAACTTAAGATGTTTCACAAAAAAAAGCAGCTCACAGTGTTGATCAGTCATTTCTTTACATATCTGCAATCCAGCTGTAACATCTGTGTAGAGGGAACCCAATGGGATGCTCAATGGCTTCGCTGTTGAAGGGTTTGGGGAGTTGAGGGTGGGGAGATTTAGCAGTGAGTAGGATTTATCACGGTTGGATTAGTGATATGGGTCTGCAGAAGGCAGCTGTCATACAGGCTCACGTGGAGTGCCGAGTGGTCAGAAATCCAGGAGGCTGGGTTCAAGCCTACAGAGGTGGAGCGAACAGTCGTGGAGAGAGTAAGTCCTGTCGTGACAGCAATCCTACAGCCCTGACTGACACTGCAGATTTTTATCCCTTTTGCCAACTAAAATTTAGAACTCTTATTCTTTCTAATACAAAAAAGTAAAAATATAATATTTTGCAGTTTTTTCTCAACTTCTTTGGCACAATTCTCACAGCACTGTCACCGTCTTTAATTTCAGTGAAGCTCTCAGACTAGTTAAGGCATTCTTCATTTATTAAGTATGTTTGTTCAACTGCCTGTTAAGACAAATATCCAGTCAGCCAATCAAGAAAGAAATCAAGAAATGGCCCAGAACGCCTGTTACAGAGCATCACAATGGTGAGATGTCAGATGTGTTGTGCTTTCATTGACGCTCTACAGGATAGCTTGTGTGTAATGAGTAGTTATTTGAATTAGTGTTGCTTCCCTATCAGTATCAAGTAATCAGGCTATTAGAGGCAGTCCCAATCAAAAGTTTAGGACCAACTCAAAAAAATGGCAAAAAATCATATTTTGCATGGTTGGATCTTAACAAGGTTCCAAGTAGAGCTTCAACATGCAGCAAGAAGAAAGGGGAGAGACACAAAACATTTTTTGAGCATGCAATTTGTTGAAAACAATGCTTAAAATGAAACAGGCTGTTACAAATCCGCGCAAAAATGTGGATTCATTGTCATTTTCTGTCAGGTAGTCACACTGTCAAGACGTTTTGAACGTGGTCGTGTTGTTGAACTGCATAAGCAGGCAACCAGTTAACTGGTGGGTAAAGATACCTTGGAACTGGCTAACTAGATTTTTCTAATTTCAGAACATTCCATCTAAATGCTTGTGCAGGAAAATCCCAGTACATCAGCAGTGTCTGAAATACTCACACCAGACTGTCTGAGATTAATGATGCCACATGCAGTCATCTTTCTTCCTTATTCTGATGCTCAGTATGAAATGCAGCAGGCTGTTTTGACCATGTCTACATGCCTAAATGCTTTGAGTTGCTGCTGATGTGAAAGTCTGATTACATATTTGGATTATTGCCACGAGCAATGGAACAGACGTACCTAATAAAGTGGTTGCTGAATGTGTGTGGCATGGCTTTACTTGACTGTAGTAATTGGTGCTATGTTTTCAGACTGCATATATTTCTTTTTTATTTTCTGATGCATATGGTTTTACGAGTATCATTTCGATTTTCTCCATTTATTAAGTTTTGTAAAGCTGCATAAAAATCCTTTAGATTTCATCTTTGCGTCTGAACAATTTTTGCTCTATATTAGGCCTCCGTTTTTGTCATAAGGTTTTTAAAGAAAAAACATTATATATAAAAATATACAAACCTGCATTAACCTTTTCTCGTTGTTTTTGTTCACATAACACCCATGCCTTCTTCAGTCCGCTTTGTGTACTGCCTTGGTGCATATATTTCTATAGTCTGTTTTCGGATGCATATAATTTTCCCCATTATCATTTTCACTTTCTCGATTTAAGGAATTTTGTAAAGTTTCAAACAAATCCTTTAAACTTTAATTTTATGTCTGAACTTTTTTCTTTACTTTTGTTCTAGGCAGACATTCAATTTTTAAAGAATAAAAATAAAAAATGGTGTCCAGTGTTGAACTGTTTTTATTCATTGATCAGTGAGCTGGTATGAGCACGTTTTTGGATATGTGAGGCTGTTGTGAAAAATGCCTGTGTAATGAAACCTGTTTTGAGAAGCGCATTAAGAGCGGCGAGCATGACGTTGCAGATGTGAGAATTGCACCAAAGCGATCGAGAAAACTCGTGAGCTGTTTACCGCAGCTTTTATTTTGAAAATAAAAGCCTGTCTTCCGTTGACGTCGCCTAGGTGTTTTCCAGGTTAATTTGGTACGTTTATGAGCTTCAACACATATCGGAGTACGGGTTGTAAATGATGTGAGTCAATTGATATCGGCAGGTTTGTGGTGAAATATAAAAGAACTTTAAAAATTCGCTGATGAGAAATTACACATGTTGTTGTGACAAGTCTGCTTTTTCAATGAGGGCAAGTTGACGTTTTATTCGTTTTATTTGGCTCCCGGGCTCTGAAGAGGAAGTTTAATTTAAATAGTCGGTATCACAGCCTCGAGGTCGGAACAATGTCTCTGAGCGCTGAGTGCACCGTTCTGCTCCTTCTGATCAGCGGGCTTTCTGCTGTGATTGGTATGTAGACCCTTTTAAGTACTTAGAATGATTTGTTTTCAAACCTTGGATTCATTAAAATTAAAAAGTTAATACAGCAAACAGTACATACATAGATGATCGTTTTACACTGTTTTAGAGGGCAATCATTAATCATACGTTCACTTAATAAAGTTTTATTTATGTCAAAATTTAATTCAAAGTTCCGCGCATATACTAAAGAGCTGAGAACAAAAGCAGAAGAAATAGGGGGGAAAAAGTGGACACTGCTGCAAGTGAGAAAAATATATTAATAAAAGTAACAATCAAACTGCTGCAAATATATAAGGACTGTAACTTAAAGTTATTACAACGCCCAAAATACGTGTGGTCAGGTGAATGAAACTGGCATGAGAAAAGCAGAGGTGAAATGTGTTTGTGCTGTCATATTTCTAATACATCTGGATAATCAAGCACTTAATCCTCTTTGAACTAGGTAGCGGTGAGATATTTGACCGCAAATCTAAAGTAAAGTGTTTCATTAAATTAATTCAATTTAATTGAACGTGTTACGCTGGTGTTTAATGTGACCCGTTGGGGGTTTGAACCTCTTCTCCTTGTTCATTTCTAAGATGTTTGAGGGGTTTTCTTACATGTGTTGTCCTTTCCAAAATTCCCCAACAATGTTTCAGTGGGACTTAAAGCATGTTGATCAGGCCATTCCATAACCCTGAATGTTGTTTTTGTTGGGAAATTAAAATGGGAAATTTGTGCTGTTCTTAAAAGCACCACATCTGGTTAAACTTCATCTTTTTGACAGATGATCTCACATTATTGTCAAACACTCTCTGACATGATGCAGTCATGGTTAAGGGAATGACTACAAGCTGTCCTGTTCCTGGGTTCCTAAAGCAGAACATTTACAGCCCTACCTTTGACTGGTCTGTCCATAGCACATTGTTTAAATAGGCCTGGTCTTTTCCTGTATGATTACTGGCAAGCTGTAGTTTTTCCCCAGAGTTCTTTTTGAATAGCAAATTTTCCTAGTGAAGGTTCACTTCATGCCCTTTTTTTCTGTGCATACTATTACGCTAACATCTACAGAGCTACCTGTAGATCTTGTGGTGACATTTTAAAGTTTGTAAACTTCTTCCATTTCCTTCAAACAGCTGCTGTTAGGATGAGTTAGCTGGAGCAGGTAGTGATGTTTAAACTGGAGGTCTTTTATGTTGTTGTTGTTGCCACACAGCCTTTTTCTGGGAGACTTCTCCAGCCATTATTTATAGGCAATGCCATTGAGATGTCGCTATTATTATTTCAAATCACTGTTTCTGGGAACTCAAATCCAGACCTGCTCATTTTGATAGCAGAAACTAAGTTGATAGTGATTTGTTAATCATTTAAGGTAAATGTGGGTGTGTGTAGGACTGTTTTTTAGACTTTGTGGTACAATGAAAAATGTAAAAGTTGTAAATGTGTTCAAGGTCCAAGCTGCTGCTGAGGGCTGTGGTATGAGGTGATGTGCATTTAATTGTGGCCATTTTGCTATCAGTTTGATTAGTAATCAGATAGCTCTGTTCCTTCTAGCCTAAGAACTTTTGACAGAAAGTTTTAAGAACAGTTTCATTTAGTGGAAAACTATCGGCCTAAGTTTTCATTTCCCTGTTAGATGCTTTGTGGTTCTATTTAAAGAAACACAGCTAACCGGTCCAGCTGTGGCGCACTGGCATTCTGCACTGCTGAAGCACATATCAGCTCATTTTTCCAGATCATTCATGCTGTGGAGTTCACCTGAACAACTGCAACACTAAATTTCCCTTATAAAACAAAGGTCAACTATGGGCATTGGAAGTGTTTGCAAACTGTACTGTGAAACAGGGTGAGGTCTTGATAAACCTGCTCTTTCTTTACTGATAAAGGACAGTACCAGCTCACAGTGCGTATTCAACAGAACTGAACAGTCAGGGGATGCGCTGCTTTGGTGTCCTTTCATTCATCTAATCAAATACATGTATTTTTGTATGTGGTTGGTTTGGTGGCGCTCATTGGAATTTCAAATATTATAATTATTATCATTATTTTTAGTGTTATGTGACCAACCCAAGTCTATAAAGAAATATGTTTTCTCTGAAAGTTGACAGGCCTACACAAAGGTCTGACCTCCACCACGCCCTACACACCTGAGATGAGATTGTTTGGCCATTACCTGCAGTAATTAACTTTCATAAGTTCACATCAAAATTAGTTTAGTTATTTTTTGGGGGGTTTGGGGGTTTTTTTGTGGTAATTTGGGTTTTTTTGGCTTTTAAAAAGGTTTTGATGTAAGGTTTATAGCTACATTTAGGGCAGAGCATTAGACCTCATAATGCTAATGCATTCAATAGAAATCGTTTCATATTGACAGCAGATTAAATCTTTAGAATTCACGTTATTTCTATAGTCGTTCAACTTTCTTAAACATGGGACCGTTTCATGTTTACACCATCCATCAAACACATGAACTCTGTGCAGGATTATGACATAACATCTAATGGGATCGGAAGCGGCAGGTTAATTCTTGCCTTTTTGGAGTGATTCATCCATTTAACTTTGGCAGTAGCATACTCATATTCCTAGACATACAGTAATTCCCCATGATAGCATTGATAGCATGATTTTCCTTCCCATCGTCGCCAAAGTGCTTGCTCATAGGGGGTCATATGATTGTTGGGTTTTCTCTGTATGTACTAAGCGCCTTGAGGCGACTGTTGTTGTGATCTGGCGCTATATAAATAAAATTGAATTGGATTGAATTATATAGCATGGCAGAGTTCTACTACTTTTAATAGGAAACAAACAAAAAATGGTGTACAAAAAAGAAAAACGGGAGCCCTGTTAGCACATATGACAGTTGCTCTTCAGTGAGTGTTTTGATGAGTAGAAAATAACACAGTAACTATGATCTGACTAATAGTTCAATCCTTGGAGGGAAATGGTAATGCTCTATTATCTTTGGATTTTTGTTTAGCCTTTTATGCAGTTTCACCTCAGCAGCAACATTTAGACATTTAGAATAACAATCTCAAAGGCTGGATCCTTGACTTTTATCTAACAGGAATCAGAGTACGGATAAACAGAGTTTGTTTAATCAAGTTGACTCTTCAACTGGTTCCCCACAGTGATGCGTGCTATAGCCATTATTTATCCTGTACACAACTATGTGTCAGAGCAGGTATGGCAACAGGATCATTTTAAAGTATGCAGGTGACTCTGTTGTTATTTGACTCTAGGACAAAGACATCTGCTGCAGCACTTGAATGTCACAAAGTCATCAAGGACTTTGTCCTTGATGACTTTGTGACATTCAAGACAAAAGATGTCGTTAAATTTAGAAAATATACTCAACAGGTCAAGTTCACTGAAGGTCAACCTTGGAGGTTAAATGTGTAGCTGTGTGTGTATTCTTATTTTTATTTTTTTAAAGGCACTTTTGATTGTTGTCTGTGGCTGTTTTGAAAAATGAGCATTTGAAGATGGATGGCTCATCTAACGGAACCTAAACCTGAGCTGTTTTCCTGTGAAGCACACTTGGGATATTTTTCAACAAAGTTTATATGATTTTGCAAAAGATACGACTGTTTCAAAGTTGGTCAAAGATTGACAAGTTGTTAATGCCAGCAGTAAACACAATAAGCTGGTCTTCTAAAGATGTAGTATTTTATAAATTTTGGTTGGAACACGATGTAGAAATGTTTGATACTAATGTTTGATCTATCTACATTACTGTGATGTGAAATTTGTATAAAATTGCATAGAGATGATGGTCGTTTCTTGAATATAATTAGAAAGCCCTTGTTTTGTAGCGATCAGAGCGTGAAAAAAATAAATGTAAAAATTTCAGTAGCACCTACTTTCTCTCTTCCGCACTGTCTTTGTTTTGTTTGGTGGTTATGGACAGCGTCATGTTCCTGGTGTAATTAACTTTCACTATTTCTACTGTGAAGATATCTCGTCTTTCTGAGTTTGGTTTTCATTTTGCATGGATCAGTAAAGGCTGTAAATGTACCTTTTCCGCCCACACTACCAGAGCAAACGATTACCTTTGGAGACTTGTGTTGCTTAAATGTTGATGTTCACGCCCTTTAAGATTCAAAACAGGTGAGACAGATACTGAGTAACAATGTGAAATGCTGGAGAGAAACCAGAAAAACAACGGCTATACCTGCCATTGTACGTTTACTTTGTTATTTGAGAGAAAGTATGCATTAACACTCCCGCTCTTGTGAAATCCGACAGAGGCACAGCGATGTGGTAACTGCACAGTGTGTTGGTGTCTGTACAGATTGGCTCCAGTGATAAATGTGTTTATCCAGCTCTAACAGCACAGATGAAAGTTGACATTTTTAACAAATGTTTTCTTTGGTATAAACTAACAAAAAACAAAACAACTACATCCACCCCAATAAAAACACGCAGCAAGCATTGGTGTCTAAATTCAATTGGTGTGCGCAAATTTTCCAGAAGAATTTCCAAACAAAACAAACAAAAAAAAAATTTCTAGGTGGCAGGTTTTTATTTTTTAGGTCCCCTCAGCTCTGAGGGTGTAACCAAGCAACCCTACAATAAGTCTTGATTACACGATTCAACCATGTAATCAGTTAGTCAGAGGGCCACAGTCAGGTGTTTCTATTATTGTGTCCACTCAATTTATACTAATGATGGTAAGCTGAATATTTCTCTCCCTCATTTCTTTTCGATTTCTGAAAAGTTCCCAAAGAAAAACAAAATCTGATTTCTTGTGGAAAATGCTCTGAACAGGATCTCCAGGTTGAAATAAATAGCTCCTTCCTCTTTTTCTTATTTGCAGTTTTACCTCCAACAAATGTAAGGGTGATGTGCCAAAATCTAAAAACCTCTGTCCACTGGGATTACAGAGCAAAAGAACCACAAACAGTCTTTAGAGGAATCATTCATCCACGGTAAGAAAAGAGCTTTTATAATACATTATGTTCAAACTTTTGTGGATTTTATTTTGTGTGATGAAGGTGCCTAAATGCACCGTTGTGCTTGTTCTATGGCTTTGTGCGTTCCAGTTTGTCAGTATTAGACCCTGGAAAGACTTTATAAATTCGATTTTTGAGTAATTACTCATAGGATTAATCTGTTGTTTCTTAATGTCTTTTTCTTTTCTTTTCATTTTTTTATTTAGGAATTGCACATTTGAAACCACAGATCATGAGTATGACCTGAGCAACTGTATCTGGAAAGCTCAGGGAGAGAGATATCTCAGCTTCATGTATGTCAGTATATCAGCCATACAGGGATCCATCCAGTCTAGAGCTGAGAAATCAAACACTTTCTCCTTTAACACATTAAAGACAGTCGACACAAAATGTAAGCAATGCAGCTAGTAGACATTTGTAGAGCATGATTTAAGTGACAGAGATGGAGATTAAACTTAAATATATCTTCTTCTTAGGTTCTTTAGACTTCCCTGTTGTAGAAATAAAAGCGAAGGAGCAGATGGCCACAGTAAGTTTCCAGAATCCCTTCTACAAAGAGATGACACAGGAGATCCCACCTGAATACCAAATCGACTTTACAGTCTATCCAGTTGGAAATACAAAGGTAAGGGGTGGATGGCATATACCGCTGAAAATTGTTACATGTGTATTTATGTGTTTTTGACATATAGAACAATTATGACAATTATAAGATGTAGTGATTTCATTTTAAGCCTTCCCATTTGTGCTTTCTTTGGCTCTTGCTGCTTTCCAGTCTGCCTGCTGACTGTATGTCACCTTAAACTCAATGATTTTCTTTACGTCCCTTCCTCTCTACTCCACACATCACCGATGCTTGAGAACAGTTCCAGAAGCATCCAACAGTGTATTTTTTTTCTTATCTTTTAGTTCAATCACTTCAATATGACACTGTAATATAATTTTGGGAGGTAAAATATATTTTCATGTCTTCTACTGCAGACAAAGGTTTATTGGTTATAAACTACATGTGAAAAATTGATAAGTAACAATATTCACTTCCTCCTGGGAGAACATTTAAAAAATAAAATGATGAAAGAATGACAAATTCAAAAATGACTAAAAACTAGTGCTTTCTAAAGAACCAACATGTTTGACAAGAATAAATATGTTGTATATTATATAGTACTTATTTAGTGCACAAAAAGGACACGCAAATACCTGGAGCCAGACATGATTTTCTTAAATACTGTGGCAGCAGTCCAGGTGTTGGTAATAACACACCAATAAACTACGTGTCACAACCACCATCAGCGTTATTTCTGGTAACTTGAATAATCAAGACATTAATAAATTCCTCTGTGACTTTCAGAGAGCCTTTCAAGCGTCATGCACCAAAAAAATCTGCGAATGTAATGTGCCATTCAACAAGAGTGAGAAGATGTGCGTCACGCTGAAGGGAACGTTGTTTGTCAGGACTGGTGCTCAGCAGGTGGAGTTGAACAATACATCCGAAATCTGCAGTACCGGTAAGTGTTTTTATTTTTATTTATATATTTATTTGGAGGTGTGTGACAGAGGCCAGTGGTTTTGGGTTAAAACAAACTTGACAAACCAAAAAGCACAGACACCTCTGTCAACAGGAAGTAGTTCAGTATTTGCACAGGCCTCATGCAAAATCTGGGTGTGAACTCATTCATTCTATTATTGCAGTGTGACTACAGGTCCAGCTATTCATGCATTATTTTTATACCCTTAGTGATTTGCATATCATAGAATATCTAGGTTGTTGGGATACAAACACTGACACATGTAAACTAAATAATAATACACTTTATCGTGACTTCTAACAGGGTTTACTGCAAGTGAATTTCACTGTTTACCACAAAGTTTTGGTAAAGCAGAACTAGAAGGAATACTTCTAAATGTTGGGGAATAATATATTAAAGAATATATTTAAGGGGGATTAAACACAGACTTGCACAAAGAGATCATGTGCATTGTTGGCAGATTTTGGTTCACGTTTTAAGTAGTCAAACTTTAATGTAACATTGCGCTGATCTGGGGTTTGTTTTTGGTTGCTGAGATTTCTATTTGGAGCTATACTGGTATGAAAAAATGGTCAGAATTTGATAGTGTGACTACATGTTAAATATATTTCCAAAGGACGTTGAGTTGTAGATAAAACATCCTTTTAAGTAGTGTCCAAGACATTTGAATGCTCTGCGTTCAGTCAACACAAGCCTCGTGTTTTTTACACTTGTTGGGAGGGCACTCAGAAGAGACTCTCTTCTGTGTAAACGCCACAAAAATCAACATAGAAGCTTGCAAATGAATATCCACTGAGTACTAGTGATAGGGGTGCAGAATGTCCTGACAGAACATGTCTCTAACTAGTGAACACATGTCCTGAGCATCTGTTGCATATGAAGCACAGCAAGTATCTCACTGGTAGAGAGAAGAATGCAATTGGATGAAAATTAGATTTTTGTAGAGGCAAACATCGGGCCATCTGTCTGAAACCTGAAGATGAAAAGAGAATGGCTTGTACACCTCAAACTCAACACTGAACTACTCAGCTCTGTGTCACACCTTAAGGGATTGTTTTGAGCTCTTCATTAATCTAAAAAAAACAAAGTTACATCCTTTGCAGAAGAAATTTAATCCCCATGACTATAAAGTAACTTTTATTTCATCTGAATTATTTGAATTTGCAGTTCTGACTAGGGATACAACGATACCAATTTTTTCAAACCGATACGATACCGATACTTGGATCTGAGCACTTGCTGATACCGAGTACAAAAACCGATACTTCTACCACACACAAAAAAAGGCAATAAATTGGAAGACAGGTTTTATTTTATTCTCTGCCAATAAAAAATAAAATATAATAAAAATGACCACAAACATAACATTTCAAGTGAAAAATAAGCACTGTTTCTGTCATCTTCATATATTATGAAATAATATAAGATTCAGATAACTATTTATTAAAAGCTAGACATTTTAAATGAGAATAAGAAAGAAAAGTATTTCTTTGTGCCCCCCTTTCCCTGTTAATGGCCTACCTGCCCCACTGGCAAAACTTTGCTAGATCCGCCCCTGCACAGTTACCAGCCGTCAGCTCCGTAGAAAAGGATCCGGGTGTCATTTGCCACAGAAACAGTTCATAACTTCCCTTCATAACTCATGCATGTCACCTAAAAGGTAAACCTGTGTCTCCATCACCTGTTCAGTTTATCAAGCTTAAACATGCTGCTGTTGTTTATCTGCTGGTTTCTTCTGTCTAGCGCAAACTGGGCGATTAACA
>VUQR01019937.1:0-29997 GCA_015108515.1 Hemichromis elongatus
ATGGAAAATCCGCGCAGCAGTTTGTGTGGTGCATTTTTGTGCATTTGTCGGCAAATCGCGCCACACAACCAATCAGGAGCCTGGTGATGCTCTGACCTAGGTCAAAGGGGCGGGTCCAGCCAAAGCCATTCATTCTTTATAAATCGAATTAAATCAGGACTTTATGAGTATCACTAGAAATATTATAAACAGTCGTCTCCATACCACAGTTTGCTATCAGTAAACCCCGACGGCATTCACTGTTAGCATACCACATCCATGTTATCAGTGTATAAACTGATAGTTTAGCATATATTAGCACAGATATCAATAAAGGACTACCGTATTAAACACTTTAACTAACCGCAGACAGATGGACAGGCGCTCTGCAGGTTGGATTGAGCGCCTGTAGTTGGTGTCTAAGCGGGCGATGCTTGGACCTACGCGGGACAGCAGCTCCTCAAACTGGGCGAGGGACAGACGGTGGTACCGCTGAAAGCCGCCGTCATCCAGACGCAGCTCCTGGAGCAAGTGGTGAAACTCACCAAACTGCTCACGCTTCTGGAGGACCTGATGGATCCAGATACGGCGAGGACGTCGTATACGGCGAGGACGTCATTTACGCCGCTGCTCTGCTCTCCACAGTAAATACAGAAGGGAGACTCTCTCTTGAAATGCTAGCTCGACAGCTGCCATCCTGCTACATACCGTCTGGTACTACTTCCTCCCACATTCCGCGCGTTAAAATTGCATATTTTGCTGCGCAGTATGTTCGTGTTGGACACGCGAATCTACAAGCGATGAGCTAGGGGCGATTTTGCGGTTTTTGCCGCTTCTACCGCGTTTGGTGTGAATGCACCATCATGCTTCATGTGTTTTCTCAGATTGTGAGTTGTTCATCTTTCTTTCTTTTTTCTTTTTTTTTGCACTATTGAAGAAAAAGGCAACTTACATACATGACATATTCATAACTGGGTTGTAGTGAGTGTGACCAAATAAGAAAGCAAATCGAAACAAAGGATGAATCTTATTCGATCATATATAAATAAAATATAAAATAACCATTAATTATTCCAATTTTCAGCCGTGTTATTGAATTTTAGATATCCACCGATGAAGGAAAAGGTAATGTTGCTTGTCAAAAAATTCTGTTAGTCAAACTATGATTCCCCAAACATGACAACAATCTTAGAGTAATTGCAAATGATAATTTTGGCATATCTGTGTGCGTGCGTGTGTGTGTCCTGCAGTAATGTGGATGACTGCTCCGGGCTTTAAAAACATGTTCATTAATTTACTCCGAGGCTGTAAACTTATTTCCACCAAGAGACACACAAACACAACAAAACACACCCACTTAGCCACACGAGCAACCCTTCAATTTCCAGCGAATAAAACCCTGTTTGAGCTCCCTTCATTGCCTCCCTCTCTCTCCTCCCAGCTTCCATCGTCTCTCCCTGAGGGGCAGTTTTTAGTGACTGATGGCATGAAAGCCAGCTGAGGGTAAACAAACCAGCAGACCACACTTTTGCTTTAATGTCACAAGTCAATGACATGCAGCTGGGTGAAAGGAATGAGGGGGCAACACCTAGACTTTCACTCTCTGGGCCGTGTCTGAGGCTGACAGTAGCCCTCCAGCTAAACGCAGACAGTCTGCATTAGTGTTGGCCTGCAGCTACAGGTGCCAGGAGAATCGAGCCCAGTTTTATAACTTGGACAGAAATGCACGGTGCGAATGTTTATGCTGCTCCGAAGCAGGTTTATACAGCTTTGTTAAAATTGTCATTACAAGGTGTCAATTTTGCAGCCTTACGGTAAAAAGAACAGCTCTGTGATCTACAAGTAATTAACTTATTATGGACACTTGAATGGATTTCACTTGTGCTGTATTTTATTGCATATTCAGTAAACTAATATTCCCTCAAAAAAGATACCACAAATATTAAATTGTTTGTTTCCAGTGCTTAAACAATCTAATTCACAGTGATATTGGTGTTGCTTCTCCTCTGTGTGAGGCACCCTGGACTCCTACTGGTTTGTGGGGCATGAGGTGATTAAATGCCAAGTTTCTACAATATGACAAGATCAAGAGGAAAGACTGTTCAAATTGTCTCGTAGTTTTCTTTTGTTTGGCTTTAAGATTTTAGTCATTTAGACCCAAGTGGGTTTGACGTGGGTCAACCTTTTACAGCGCAACTCTGTCCACTAGCAGCTGTCAAAAAATAAGGTTTGATCGCACAGGATAGTTTTTGTCTTTCTCTCAGGCTAAAGCCCCAACTCAGCGAAGAGAGCTCCGGAATGTAAATAAGTTTAAAAGTGGCACTGAGTTGGCAGTATTTCTCCTGGATTACTAAGTAACAAACCCTTTCCACTGGGATTGTGACAGTAGAATTTCAAATTTGATACCAATACTCAGAATGACTTTTGATACCAGATTGTCTGACTGTGCTGTGTTTCTGAAGTAGGGTTCTGCACTTGTCTAGTTGCTAGTCGGCTTATCTCAGCTTTGATATCCTTTTAAAATAACACCGCCTGTTGATGTTACAGACATGGAAGACTCAACATTTGCTTTCTAGTTTCAACATTACCGACATAGCTACTATCCCCCCACCTTAATGATAACTTAACAGATGGCTGATGTGCCAATGGGGTAATTGCTAATAGTTATACGGTTAATGTTCTCAAGATATACAATAACTGTTAATGAGCACTTTAGTGGTGCTGAAGTGTGAAGTGCTGTGTCAGCTAGGAGGCAAAGGTGGGATGCTGCAAATAAGTTATTTTTGGTCTTTTACTACCTACTTATCTGTCTCATTTAAGCAGGTAAAACAAAACGGACTACTGAAGAATTATTGTGACATGCGTGGGGTTGGGTGTGTCTAACATATATTGACTCAATAAAAGAGTGCAAACATCAGGCTTTGTGTCTGTTTTGTGATCCAAATGGTCTTGAGAAGTAGATCTCTTGGATTTCTAAAGATCTTTCAGAAGCACTTGACTCTGACCTATGAATCATCAAGCGTAGAAAAGGCACCCAACTCGAGGGATGAACCAGTGTTGTCTACCCGTAGCAGAAAACTTTTTAAATTGTATCTTTAGGCACTTTAGTTGCACTTTACTGCCTGGGACATAAGCACATAATTTGTTCCTATTTCTTTAGTTGAATCCATGAAAAATGCCAGAGATAATAAAACGCATGCACCATCATCCTAACTGGCATCAGAAATGACATCAGTGAAAGTGCGGCTGTCAAAAAGCCATTGTTAAGGAAAACAGGGAGAAAAGGCTGAACTGTTCCTGAAAATATAGGAACGCCTGAACCCTTGTATGCAAGCTATGTCAAAGAATAAAGGTGGTCATACCGAATGTTCACTTTCAAGCTTGTTAGAACTGTACAAACTCACACTGGTGTACATTTTAGTAAATCAATATATTTCCAGTTTTCGAGCAAAACATAAAGACAGTACTGAAACATTGGTCTCTAACAATTCAAGTCATTAGGCAAAGTCATGTGTGCATGTCACACAGGCTATCGTTTCAAATCTGCACTAGCTGAAAAACCCGATATATTGACCTTTTTGTGAGAAAGTTCTGTGTGAAAGAGAAGGAATTTAATCAAATGTCATGTGCAAGCTTTATTGACTATGTAATAGCAATTCAAAGCCATTTATCAAGTACCAGCACCCCCGCCGAGATCTAGTGCACTTCCTGCAGCGTACCTCCGTGTTTGCCGCTCGTCAGTCAAAACCCCTCTGATTTGAAAATTAAATCTGTGAAAGAAGAGAGCTACTGACTGCTCTATGCCTAACATGTGCGGGAGACGGAGGTCAGCAACTCCATTGACGGCAGTCTATTCACCAGGAAGATCTTTTTAATTAGACTATGTTCTTTTAATTACCAGCCAGCATAATGTCTGTGTCCATTTGTCACCCCTTTACTTTGCTTAGTGGAGCAGGGTGAAAATACCTTCCTTTGTCTCCACACTGTTTCAGAGATCCCTGCTTCCTATTATTATACATCATTGTTCACTGAAATGTATTTTTTCTTGTCTTTTAGATTAGCATGATAATACCCCCATGGAGGGGAGGAAAAGTGGTGAAGAGCTATTGCAGGACTGCTCATCAGGCTCACTGTGTGCAAGACCGTGGTTATTATCATACTGAATGCACCATCAGTTAAGCTAACAGCCTAAATTTCGACATTTATCTCCAATATCATAGCCTGACTGTCAATTGCATAGGGAGCACTATGGTAAATTACAGGTTATGTCTTGCTCCTTGGAGCCTGGATCTTTCCCCAGTGTAATTACGTTATGCTAATTCTGCCCCCCTATGTACTTCCCATGACAGAAAGAAGGCTTTCCAACTGTTCAGATATTAAGTACAATATGAAAGAATAAATGTGGCGATTTATGCTACAGCATTGCTCGCGAAGCCCGAGCACACCCCTTGTTTCTCCATGCAACTCTAGGGGACGGAGGAAATGGCTCAGCTAGAGCTTGTAGCCATGTTTCCATAGACTGGGTCAGCTGCAGGTCAGGCCACCTTGAACTCCTCAGCTGGAATTATTGTGTCAGAGGTGGACAGGGTCAGGCCGCGCTCCTCCCTTCGACACGAGGACTTTGTTAGTGTCGGACACGCAGCAGACACCGGCAGCACAAATCCCCGTCACGCGCTCGGAGTAGAACCCCGCATGGGTCAGAGGTTGTGTGTTAAGGGGGGGCATCCCCGTTTCATGACCTGAATGCTGATTGATTTCCTTGAATGGCTATCAAGGTAGGGGGCCTTGCCTAGCGATTGCAGGAACTGGTCAAACCACTTACCCTTACCCCATGTGGCGATTCACGGTGAGAGAATGTGGGACGAGGGAGGGGAAAAGACACTCTTCGTCACAACATGCGCAACTCCTCTGCTCAACTGTGTACCTCAGCGGGCGTATGTTTTCACTTTCCCTGAAACAAGACACTAGACCACATGTTTCCCTTTTAATAGGCAGCTGAGTGAGGAAAGAGCAGGAGTGTGGTCTGTTTGCCATTTGGTCGAAGATGGACGAGGCTACACTCCCTAATTCCTCTGATAGATTTATTAGTTGTTCAGAATTGCACAACTGCAGTGGCCACTGACAGTTATATCAGTCATTTAATTAGCAGTGTTCAAAGTGCTTGACAGTTGCCCAAAAGGCTGAACAATTTTCTTTATTTTCACAGCCAGAAGAGTAATTAATCATTCCATTCAGTAACCATGTTCTGGTAAACACTAACCAGAATATGGCAACAATGCTAAAGCTGGAATAAACAATTAAACAAAATCAAAGGCATGATAAAATGAGCCCTACAATTGCTGTAAACTTGAGAAAGTTTTCAGACTGACTTTATGTTTACCATGAACTGAATTTGATCTGACAAAATTACTGGCACAGGGAGAGCAGGAGAATGCACGGAGCTCATAGTACGACTAAAAAGTTCGTCCTTATGGAGTATCTGCAGTGGGACAATGCCATTTAAATGTCTCCCATCTCCTCAAGTGAAAACGAAAGGTCACAAATAAGACTGAAACATGGCACTCATCATCACTATGAAACCTGACGATTCCCCGCACTGATGGGAAACCCTTTAAACCTGAATTTCCCGCCCATCAGGGTGGATTTGATATTTCAAGTTGGCGTGTTTCTGCTTGAGGAAGCAGCACAACATGTCCTTGTGTCCTTTTACTGAACTACTAGTAAGTAAAGAGATTTAACAGTGTTGTCAGTTGTTTAACTAACAAGTTAATCTTCCCCATTTTTATGGTTTTGGTTGATCATGTTGTTAAGGCTTGTGTCAGTTGGTTGTTAAAAAAAAATGTTTTCAATATGTAGAATTTAGTCCACGAGGTGTCATTCCCATCACTACAGAATGGTAGTTTAATGGTGGCATGTTCTATTGTTTCTTTTTTAGAAGAAAATGTTATTTTAGTATCTAAAAAAAAAAAAAAAAAAAAAAAAAAAAAAAAAAAAAAAAAAAAAAAAAAAAAAAAAAAAAAAAAAAGGAAGAAAGAAAGAAAAAGAAAGCGAGAGAGAAGAAAAACTAGGCTCTCTGTCTTGTCATTTTCATTCCCTCACTCATCTAGAGCTCTCCTTTTCTTTCCATACCCAATTACTCCCATCTCAACCAGACCCTTCAATAGTAATTCGACTCATCTTGTTTGTACCTTTTAAAACCC
Organism: Hemichromis elongatus; assembly: GCA_015108515.1. Taxonomy (NCBI): domain Eukaryota; kingdom Metazoa; phylum Chordata; class Actinopteri; order Cichliformes; family Cichlidae; genus Hemichromis; species Hemichromis elongatus. Next base: position 6,180 of record VUQR01019937.1, read on the forward strand.
TCTATGATTACGGGGTTGGAGCCAGCAATGTTCCTCCCCCCCGAGGCTCTTTTTGTTCCCATTCTGTCAGATAACTGTATTTTGTTCCAAACTCTAAAACTCAGCCTTGTTTAGAAGAACACAATTTTGTTTTTGTTTTTCCTGCCTGGCACAAATCCAATGATTTTGTTTATAGGTATTGGGATCGGCGCGCGCATAAAAGTTTCTAAAGTCGGACGCTGCACGAACACATCATGATAGGGAGGGTTAATACAATACATGAATATGCTGTATGAATAGTCACAGGGTCGTGTTTTCTCAGAGGGAAAAACAGACCCTTGTTGAACTACACAGGTGTACAGCCAGAAGCATTCATTTCTGCAAGTGTTTGTGTGTGTGTACATGTTTAGACATCGTTATGAGGACTATACTCGTAGGGACCAACAGTCACTTATGGGAACAAAAGGCCCGTCCCCATAAGTTTGAAGACATTTTTGAGGCTCAAGTTGTCGTTTTAGTGTCAGGATTACAGTTAGGTTATGGTTAAGTTTTGGCTGAGGGTTGGGGTTAGGCATTCATTTTTCATGGTAAGGGTTAGGGAAAGCGGCTAAGGAAAGGATTTTGTCAATTAGATGTCCTCACTAAGATATAAAAACGAGACTTTGAGTGTGTGTGTGTGTGTGTGTGTGTGTGTGCATGTGTGAATGGAGACTGAAAATATAAAACCAGTTCAAGTAATATAAACCACAGGCATTTAAGGCATTTTCCTTTCAGGTAAATAACCTTGATGTGCAGCTTCCTGGATATTGTCTGTAATCTCGAGTCAGCAGAGCCTATTAATTATCACTGATGACTTCCTGTCATTTTTCCATATAATCTTTGTTTACTTAAAATATTTCCTTTTCTGTGCCTAACAGACGACCTTCACAACTTACAACACCATCTTACATGTTTGTCTGTCTATATATTATAATACCTAATTATAATGCCTAAACAGAAATTATATTCCCTGCATTACTTTCACCCCTTGTATATAAAACAAAAAAATCTCCTTGTTTTTCCATTCAAGTCACATTGAGAAAGTCATGTGTTGACGCCGCTTGATGTTTTACGATTTATCATCATTGCTTTCCTGTTTTTCTTCTCCGCTAGTCATTTTCCCTCTCCACCCACCCAGCCTTCACTCAGTTAATTGAGTCTTTGATTTAAATGCGAGGGAACATTTGGAAATGATATTAGCCATGACGACATGTAGCTAAAAGAAGATAAAACAGCAAAGCAGAGATAAAAAAAAAAAAGATCTAAATAAATAAATTAACAAGAAATAAAAAGCAGAGTGTTATCAGGCTGAAGTGGGCTTCCGACTGTGAGGTGCTCCTATATACAGGGATAATATGCTCTGAGCAATGAATGTCTAAATAGGAACTAACATAACTACCGCTGTCTAAATTTCTGGGGGCACTTGTGAGACAGTCTAGAATGACTGGAACACTACAGAGCTATAGCTCAAAAATTTAAATGTAGTCAGGTAAACACTTGTCTTTTGGCAGTTTTCATCATGCTTATGCTAAAAGTAGTTGGTGTCAGTTAAGAAATCAGTTTAAAAGGTTTGTTTTTTAGTTGCCTATGCGTTCTGAAGGTCTTTCAAAGATTTTCTTTGGTCATTGTCTACTTTTCACTCATTGTCCAGGTTTTGCACCTGATCATTTTCAGAGGAATGTTTTTATTTTTTAAGCCACTTAGCAATAATCTATGAATCATTAAAGCATAAACAAGCAGAAAAATTAGCTCAAGGGTTGCTTCTACATATTACAGAAAACTTAACAAAAAACACATTTTTAAATTGTATCTTTAGGCACTTTGTAACTGGCAGCCTGTCATAAAAACAGATTATTTTTGATCCCATTTCTTGAACTAAACAAAAAAAAAATGGTAAAAATAACATAGTTTGACAAGTGTAGCAGCTTTGCTCCAACAAGGTGATTCCTAAAGGGCTATTAGCTGAAAACTCAGCGTCTGCAGTGATGAAACTGGAAAAATAAGCCTAAAAAACGATCTACAAAAGATGAGCAATAGCACAATAGAAATGAATGGGGGACCCTGAGGGATAACGCAAATCATATAAACAGCAAACTTCATACAAAACAAAAACCAAAGATAATTTACAAAACAAACAAGCAACCAAAATTCAAACATAAACCATCAAAAGAAAATATGAACGCACAAAGGAAAAACCAAACCATTAATCATTTTCAAAACCAAAAGCAAACTGGGAAAAGAAAAACAAAAGAAAAACAAAAGACAAAACTCCCAAACACAAACTCAACAACGTGGTGTATGCTGTTCAGTGTAGCGAGGAATGCCTAGACCTCTACATTGGAGAGACCAAACAGCCACTGCATAAACGCATGGCACAGCATAGAAGAGCCACCTCTACGGGACAAGACTCTGCTGTCCATCTGCATCTAAAGGACAAAGGTCACTCTTTTGAGGATGCCAATGTCCACATTTTGGACAGAGAAGACAGATGGTTTGAAAGAGGAGTGAAAGAAGCCATCTATGTCCACTGTGAACGGCCATCTTTGAACAGAGTGGTTTACGACACCAACTGTCTGCCATCTATAATCCAGTTCTGAGATCCCTGCCCAGACGCCTTAACGCCCACTTACATCCTGGGCCATCTGTCCTCTGGAATTCACATGATAGGGTGAGGCCAGGTTTCACAATGAGTTCACCTGAAACCATGGCGGATTGAGACCCGCACCCGTTTTCACACCTCGTGTGATTAGGTAGAGGATCAGTAGGGGGCCCATTGTCCCTCTATGAGGGACACTCCCACAAGGCTTAAATATGGGACTCTCCACCATTTGACCCTAAAACTGAAGAAGCTTCTCGGATGAGAGGTGAAACGTCTTCAAGCAACCTAAAGAAGTCCAGACGCCTTTTCCTTACAGCTCCTAAAACTTGAACTTGTTAAAAAGCTCCACGGCCCACGATATGGTCTCAGTGGAAGGCCAGCTATAAAACACACAGCCTCCGTCATGTTTAGGGCTTTGTTTCAGCCAGTTGTTTTGGGGAATGCTTTGAAGTATCATCAAATTTTGACCTCTCATGCAATACCACCTGGGAAATGTCTGATTGGCAACAGCTTCATTTTTCAGTGTGACAATGATCCCAAGCACACTGCCAATGCTGTAAAAGCATACCTGGCTAGAAAAACACAGGCTGTGTTAGTGGGTGGTGACACAAAATGTTGACTTTCAAGCTTGTTAGAATTAAAAAAAAAATGTTTTTGTCTTATAGCATATATTTCCATATATGATTGCACATGTTTTAATAAATCGTTACACCCATTTCCCATTTTCCTAACAAAATAGAAAGAAATAGGGGTTGTCTTGAGATGTGCACAGTACTTCCATTTTTATTTTTGGTTTCATGAGTTTTGAATGTAGAAAATCATCGTTTTGTAAGTATTAGTAACTTTACTATTCAAATTCAACTGAAAATGAACAGTAACCATTGATAACCATCACCACTTACACCAGGGGTGCTCAATCCCAGTCCTCGAGAGCTACCGTCCTGCAACTTTTAGATGCATCCTTGTTCCGACACACCTGAATCAAATGAATGGCTTGTTATCAGGCCTTTTGCCTTTTGCCAAACTTTTGCACGCTGAAGAGGTAATCAAACCATTTGATTCAGCTGTGTTGGAGCAGGGATGCATCTAAAAGCTGCAGGACGGTAGCTCTCGAGGATTGAGATTGAGCACCCCTGACTTACACACATATACAATTTTTGTTATGCTTTAACTCCACTTCATAGTTATCATTTAGAAATGGGTATTATCCCATCCTATCAGCAAAGCTAGTATTCTACTGGCAAAATCAGCTTCCCTGTAAACGCAAATATTAATTTATATACCTGTTTTTTTTATTCCATAATACTGATACCAAATACTGAAATACTAAAACCTAGTGTCTTTGAGCAAACAACATCAAATAGGTATTTCCTTTCAGTCCTATGTATTCGTGCTTCTGTTTTCTGAGGACTATACCATCAGTGTCCTGACTGACCTACAGCAACTTTCTACCACTGATGCTTACAGTATATGGAAATAACTTTCTTGCACTGGCTCTCCTCTGACTAAAACACAAAAAAATTAAATTGAATCACTATGTATCAGTATATAAAAATGTTGGAAAGCTTGGAAGTGCACGTTTATTTATTTTTTGCTGAATGAATTAACAAGGAGGTGCCTTCAAAGTCAAATTGTTCTGCCCTCCAATGTGGTTCGACACAGTCTTTATAGCTACGACTGTGTAAGTCCACATATATGTTTTTAAGTGCTTTCTACTCAATATGACGTAATAGTGGAGAGAGGAGTGGGTGCCTTCTCAGGTGATCATTCCTGTAGATGATTAAAGGTACAAGACATTTTGTGGAGCAATGTTCTAATAACCTCTGTGCTCTCGACTACAGAGCTACAGGGCAGAGGCCATCCAGGAATTAACTACATGGGTGTGGGCGGGGCATTAGGATTAAATCTAAAGCTTTGACTATCTATTATGTTTCTATCAAAAGGAGATTTTGATTTGATTCACAGGTTTATTTCCCACTGTTCTCCTGTGCGCTGTTTAATAACAGCAGTTCGCCGCTTTTAAATTCAGTGTGACATACAATTTCTTGCCCTTGTGGGAAGATTGCACTCACTCAATAAAACTCTAAAGGCAGTGAAAGAATGAGGGATAAATATATTAGCACCAAGGTAAATCAAGGAGTGGAAAGTTACAATGTTGAATGCTTGAATTTTCCAAGTTTCTTCACAAATGCACGAGTGTGAGCTTGAGTTGTTCCTAAAGTTTTATTTATTCTGAAAGAGCATCTTTATGACTGCATCATCAAATCTTCCGTGTGACACACGCACAGTGACTAAGGTTGTCTGTGTGTGTGTGTGTGTGTGAGCGAAGGAGGGCGGTAAATGGATATGTCAAATTTCCAAAAGAAATGGGGAGGTCTTCTTTGGAAAGAGACTGAGAGAGGACTCAAAACGTGATGGGATGATGTGTAGATAGGACTGGGAGTCAGATCAGAGATAGAGCAATGAAAAAAAAGTATTCAAGGGTAGACAGGATGAACTTTGAAATTTAAGCTGTATATCAAAAGCGGCGTCAAACTCTTTGAAGCGAAGCTGTGATGTACTGGCAAGTGATGACTGTGATATTGACAAACTGCTAAAACATGGATTACTCTCATTGAGTGCAGCTTCGATAGTTGAACTTCAGCAAGAAGTCTTTGAAATAAATTCCTTCTTTCTATCAGACTCCGACGACTCGAAGCTGACTCTTGGTTCTCTTCCTTGTGTTTGCCTCCCGAGATGAGCGCTCATGACAGTTTGCCGACACTTTAATTGGAAGCCTTGAGGCTTGAATACTAATCGAGAACAAATACACCAGCAGCAAATATATCTGGATATATGAATAAATAAATACATATATATATTTATAGGTATATATGTGTAAACACAAACATGCACCTGAAAATATGCCATCAGGATTATTAAATATGTTCGGCTGCTCAGACTTCGTGATCACAAATGATACGTTTTCAGAGTATTCACAGAAATGCTCAGCAGCTGTGGTTAGTTAATATGTAATATGTACACTTTATATATATATAAAACAGTGCTAAATGCTCCAGTTGCATGAAAATAAGATTTGTGTATAGCTGTATCCTATTTATTCAGAGCAGCAGCAGCAACAGTGACACTTTTTTTAAAATAAATGTATAAAAATCATGTTAAATTGAAGCTTGGCGTTATTGGCACTTGCATTTATTATGAAACTGTACATTGCAAACAGCTATTTGCATACACATTTGAAGATGGTTTAGTTCTTCGGACACCTTTAACCACAAGATGTATGTGCTTCATACGCACAGAAACTTCCAGAGCTGAAAAATGATGCCAAACACTGCAGTTCCTGGCGTGACCACTTGAGGCCAAAAGCAAGTCAATCTCTAAAGACGCTAATGTTTAAATGCTAAACTAAACAGCTTTCTATTTCAATTAATACGACTGGAAAGCAGATTAACAGCCTGGTACAAACGATAATACTGTGGGTGGATTTTTAAAATTTTTAAATTACACACATTTAGCTTTTGTTAAAGCGTAATCATGGGTCCACACGAAGTGATTTTCTCATCGTGTATCACTTTTAAGCTGACAGCCGGTGGCTTCCAGGCTTTAGTTGGCTTAAATGAGAAGAAATAAAAACAGTAACATTGCATAAGAAAAAGACAACAAGTTTTAGCTATTATCTTTTTTTAACCATAAAAATATTAATTTCTACTGAAAATAAAAGGGGATTGTAGTGAAAAAAGAATTTTGTTTTTTATTAATTGTTCAACTATTACTTTGTTATTTTTGGTGTATTGTGAATGGTCATGGAGGGTGTTTTTATAGGTAGGAAATACAGCTGGAAATACAGTTAAAACTCCACTCTAGGCCTTACATTTTCCAAAAGCTGCCTGGTGGACCACATTGGAGTCTTTGGCAGGATGAATCTGGTCCCCAGGCCAAATGTTTGACAACACTGATCTAAAGACACCATCACATCTGTACATTTACTACAGTAAAAATAGAAGTTTTAAATTGAACAACCTAAAAAAGGAGTAAAAGCCTCATTTCATTTCAAACTTACGACCAGTTAACTTCCTTGCAAAGCAGATTTTCAGCAGCAATGAGTCAACAGAAAGCCTCCAAACATGGAGCATAGCACATGAAAGGGCAAAATATCACACGTCACTTTGTGATTAAAATACCTCCAAATGCGTCTTTATGAAAGCGGCCACGTTACTAAGCTTCAGAGTGAGGTAAGGATGAAGTCAACTGAAAATTCAGCTTAATGGCACTAAAGATATCTAAAATGTGGTTGGGTTCCTTTTGAAAGAACAAAGAGTGAGTTGTGACTCTAACCTGCCTGCCACCTCTCTGCCAGTTCTGTAACTCATCAAAAGACAAAAAAAAGCTAAAAGCCTGGAAAAAAATCTCATTACAAAGACTATTTCCCTCATCTGTGTGGTTCAGTGAAGAAGCAGATTGCATTTCAGTACTTCATTAATAAATGAGTATGTGAACAATGGCAGAGTGATGGCTCCATTGTCTTCAAGCTGAACACTATAGGGCACTCTGAGCAAGATAGTCGTTATGCTGCCGGTTCTCTTCAGCTCCAAAGTCAGCCGAAGCAAGTTTGCGAGGATACCTGTATAATGCAATAAAACTATGCTCGCATTTTAGAGGCTTGCTGCACTAGCAGTCCACACTTTGTCAGGTCCATCTGTTTCCTGTTGCCCTTTATAAATTACATCAAATGGAAGCAATTAGATTTTATTTGTCCAAAATGTAAGAGCAGTCATCTGTGGGGAAAATCATGCATCATACTGTGCACAGGAGCTCAGGAGCTGGATGAAATCTGACAGGTGGAAATCATCTGAGCTAAGATGAGACAACTGTGCGAGCACAGGGGAAGAAAGCGAGGGTTTAGTCCTGGTCGAAATACGAGCAAAACGTTAAAAGAGGAAGGAGGAGCTGAACCACGGAAGGAGGAGAACCTGAACAGAAAGCAATGTGTGTCTTTGGACTATTGCTCTGCAAAATTATTTCAATCTGTTACTTTTTAATCATGGTTTTAAGCCACAGCTTTGAAGTAGGGTGTTTTAAGCGAATTGACACAGCCGCACCTGTTGAAAAATGAGAAAAGGGGAGAAAAAAAAAGTTGCCTTATTAAAAGCAGCCCCCTGGCCCACTAAATTTCCATTCAGCTCATGATATGAGATTTAAAAGGCATAAAGGCTCTCTTACCAGAAAGCTCCTTTTTTAACTCCACATCTATATTTCCCAGTCGTGATGGTCTTGGATGAGAATGACATCTAGTTTCCATTTGTTCAATCCGACACACGATACAATAAAACGTAATAAACTCAGCTTAAACACGGCGGGTAGAGACGATGCAAGAGAAATAGCGAGTGAGGAAAAGTTTCAGCGAGATGAGACATTCTTTTCCTGTGAATCTCCCCTCATTAAAGAAGGCACTTTCTGCCATTTCCCTCAGCATCTTTTAAAATGTGTCTGATGTAGCACTGCATTTAGATGTCGTGGTACTCAGCTGAATGTCTTTTTGCAAAGTAGAGTCCCACTCATGATTCCCTCAGAGGACTCTCCTCATGCCGCAGAGCAGAACTAATGGGCCCATTATACTCGGTGTTCTCACCCTTGCGAAAGGCGCCACGTGCCAGAAGTGACATCACATTTGGTGTTGTTTCAGCCACTGAGTTGCAGTTTCAGCGCTGCGGCATCAACATCATTCTTCATTCGCAAGCTTGTGTTAAGCTTCTTTAAAATGCAGTACATGATAATAATAATAATATAGTAATAGAAATGATACTTATGTAAATGTTCAATGAAGAAGCTCTGTATTTACTCCACTATCTGCTGTCCTGGGTGTTTGGCTGCTCATCTGTTTATTTTATCACTTTCACTTTCCCACAGTGTAAAACTCGATGCCCACGTCATTGCTGTAGTCCAGTCGTCTTTCTGCTCGCCTTCTTAAACCCAACTAGTCCTCCCCTAGTCATTTTGGATACTTAAAATGACACCGCTCACCTCCTCTCCAAGCCCACGTCTTATCTTCACCATCATCAGCGTCTAGACTCCGGTGGGGGGGGGGTTCCCGCCTTAATCCCTGTCACCTGTCACTGTATAGCATAATTGAATACTGTGTTCAGTTCCTTCTAATGATCTCTTTCCATTGAAACAAATACCAATAAAATGAATAGTAATAATAATAATTTCACTAGCTGACTTTAAGCTGCCCACTGGCACACCTGTAGGAAACATCACTGTGCAGTTGTCTGCCACAAAGTAAAAGTAAATGAACATGAGAGCAATCAGGAAAATGTGGAGATTATTAGTCGACTGAATGTGAAAAAGTACCTAACTAACTAACCAAACCTTACATTAAGCATTAAAACCAATGCTGCTATCAGGGTGCCAGGTGACAGATCCTAGGTGCTGTCTGAGTCAAGTAGCTGCAACAATACATACTAGGAGAAGTGGTATTTTCATATTAAGACCAACATGCTTTAATTTGACCTCTCAACATGTGCACATATTGAGACTTCAAAGCATTTTCTAGCTTGCCATTATCTTGTATTTTCCAAGCAGAGACAGTGACCGTTCCCTAACCTTTACACCCTCTGCTCATCAAGCCATTTATCTCACTTCAACATATGCCTTCCATCTCAGAGTCACGCAACATATGTCAACTTTAAAACAAACCCTTCTCATTCCTCTCTTGTTAATAAACACAAAGCGGTGTTAATTCTCCACCTACACTGCGCTGAGCTCTACTGCTACCATGTTAACGAGATACGTTTGACAATTAGCTTGAGATCTGTTTCTCAATCAGACAGACACTGAGAGGCTAATTAATCACAGCACATTAGCCACCCTGTATGTTTATGTGAATCTATTTTCCTTGCTTTATGGTGGAAGATGATGTGCTATCACCTGCTGTTCGTGGAGTAATGGGAAGCTGTTTGATTCTCCCAAGGTCAGAGATAATTATTTTTTATGAATGTCTTGAGAGGTGTATTTTGGTAATGCGGAAAAATTAGAATTCAGAAACATTGTTTGCTCAGACATCAGAAGAGACAGCAGGAACCGGGCTAATACCTGCTGTCAGTCTGATTTCTTATTTGCTGTGAATGATTGCAGAACACAAACAGGAATAAAAACCAAGCCTACCACTTCTGGAGTCTGACAAAAGGCACGCGTCATATGACACATTACAGCCAATGTAAAGTACGGGACATATTTATGAAAACTGAATGTGCAAGTGGATGTGCAGACGGGAGGTCTCAACTGCTAGCGCACCTGATTGAGCCACGTATGTGTTTTGTGGGTCACTGGTGAGGCATTTGCTTGCCGCCCAAATAAAAGTTGCGAGGCTCCAGGAACCAGTGAAAGTGAAGGATTGACACAGGAATAGTAAGTTAGGCCTCGAGAAAATACATAGGTGCCGGTGTCTGTGTGTGCAGGCAACAGAAAATGAGGAATGACTGACAACCAGCTAACACCAGCTAAGCTGTGTTAAATACCAACCCTCAGCACTGCTTTTGCCCATTAACCTTGCAAAACCTGGCAATTTAGAAGCTTCCTCAGAACACTGGGCCTGCAAAAAGTCACCTAAAAAAGCCACTTCATCTTAATAACCTCATGGACTATTGCACTATTCTCACCTATTTTCCACCACTGACAGAGAGAATGCTTCAGAATGCGATACATTTTTACATCAACTAGAGAATTTTACTTTTAGCACAGCAGAACAGTTTGAATAACCCACTGCGCTATAAAAAAAAATTGAAATTAAGTGAAATTAGGAATTCATTTTACAAATAACATATATAGCCATAGATGACCAGGCTCCTGCATGTTTAACAGGGCTACTGAGACCGTATTCCAGCATCCAACATTTTGACATCACCTACATTTGCTTACACAGAGATTGACATCAATCATCAACCTCGTAAACCACCTCTCATGTGTCCGCTTTGCTTAAATAAAAGTTACACAAAAAACAACCTCAGCGTCTGAACTATAAACATAATTGAACCCCTCCCCTCCAAAACACACACACACAGACATAAAATTACAGTTCTAGCTAACAGAACTTCCCCCACATGCCTTCTTAGGAAGCTACGGTTAATTAATGAATATCTGCAGACTGGCAGTTACACACGTGTCTGTACTGTGTGTGTTTTTTTCTGGAAACTGTTGTGGTTCTGTGCTCATTACCATTATAGTTGTTAAAAGTAGAATCCCAAGTGGGGAAAATACTCTGAAACCTGTGGCCCCTCCCACTTAATAATTGTGTTCAAATAGTAAATTAGGTGAAATATTGGTTGTTGAGTGGGTGTTCTCTGAAAAGATTAGCTGGGATTCCACGAATACACCTTGTAAACAGGATCACAAATTTTAAACAAATAATACCTATTAGACAAGACACAATACTAAAAAGAAACACATTTTGTTTTGTAGCAAATTTAATTGAATCACTTGCGTTATATTCACAGGACTGTGTTTGTGTAAATGTGATTGTTGCAATCATGTGTCCAGTAGAAATGATTGCCTAAGAAAATTTATTATGGACTATCATCTTAAGTTAATGATTTAGTATTTTAATACTGTCTTATTTTAATACTTTCTTATCAATATAATATGTCCCTAACTTTCCAGAGATACGGTGCTAGATTATTGCTTCCACAGAGCAATAGTTGTCATGTGACAATCCTAGCTAACTGAAAGGTATTTGTAAAGTCTCAAGGGCCCTTTGATTATCTCAAGTGACATATTACAATCCCAGGAAAGAATGGGGCGCTGTGTAATAACAGACTGCTTTGATGTAAAAAGCCCTTTCCATGACTGAAAACATTGGATACATCATGAAACAGAAGATATGACAAAGAAGATCCTGAACTGTTGAGCAGCTGGAATCATATACGAGACCAGACCTGGACAAACTTTCTCTTCCAAAAGTCCAGCAGTCGGTCTCCTTAGTTATCCGATGTTTACAGGCTGTTGCTAAAGAGAGGAAGCTACACAGTGGTGAAGATGGCCCGGTCCCAGCTGAGACATGACGCCGTCATTAAAGTGATATTAAACAATTTTTTACACTAAAAAGTAAAATTTCTCATTTTCAAACCTTGAAAATATTTTTAGTGAATAAAATATGAGTTAATTAGATTTTTAAAAATCTTTGCATTATGTTTTTATTGACATTTTATGCAGCATCCCCACTTTTATGGAAATGAGGTTGCATAATATATGTCGCAGGCCAGGATTCTTTTATAGTGCATCTAAGTCAGATCAGTCAGTAGCTACTAATTTATCCTAGAAGCACACAGGGCAGCACGGTGGCACAGTGGTTAGCACTGCTGCCGCACAGCAAGAAGGTCCTGAGTTCACTTCCATCATCAGGCCGGGGTCTTTCGGTGTGGAGTTTGCATGTTCTCCCCGTGTTTGCGCGGGTACTCCAGCTTCCTCCCACAGTTCAAAGACATGCGCTTTGTGATGATGTGGATAATAAAAGGAGTTTGTGATGTGTGTGCTTACTAACATTTAAAATGAGCACCTTTCAATGCGCTGTAACACCTAATTTGCTCTCGTGTTCAGTACCAGAGCCACCCGAGTTTGTGTGCTCAGCTTCCTTCTGTTCAAACTACACACCCAGACATGGAGATTGTGTAAAATTAAGTCCCTATTTGATAGACGTAGGCATGGAGCAAATGAATATCTTTCTTACAAAATATTCTTTCTTTCCTTTATAAGGCTCCAGTCCCCCTGCAACCCTGAATGGTCATGGTGATGGTCATCACACAATTGCACCCTGCTAAAGAAAGCTCAGAACCTATTGTACCTCGTAGTATCACGTACATCACCAGCAACCATCTCCTGAGCATCAGTGAAAGCAGTGAGGTTACTAAAGGGCAACGTGCAGCCACAGCCTGTGCTGTCAGAAATAGGGAAGTAACGGCATCTATACCAGTACATGTTGGAGCAGTTTCCTTCCTCGTGTTCAGAGAATAATAAACCTTTTGTAAGGATCAAATTATGTATTATTTGTGAGACCTGGTGTTGCATTTTTGCATCTTTTTAACAACTCAAGCCTGAGCATGCGGAGAATGTGTTTCAGGACAGGTTTACCCGACACATGAGTTTAGAGAGAACTACAACTAGCTTTGCCTTAATCTTAAACGTAGTTTTGCATACCAGCCTGATGCAGTCTTTCTGATTTCCTTAGTAACCTAATAAGGTCTAGTTTTACCAAGCTGACATGTTCTCTTGGTACTTGTCACTTTTCCAGCACAGTTTCAAAATCACTCTATGCAGAGCTGTCACTAGAATGGAAAAATGCAAGTTGATGATTGAGTTTGTGTAGGCACTTGTCAACTAATAAAATTATGTGTTGTGACAGAATAGACAGAAGCATATGCTACAGACGAGTTTTTTGTGCACATTCTAACTCACTTCATGAATATGAAATCAACTGAGTTATATAGCAGAGAATGTATACTGAAGTGTTGCCTTGATGTCTGGAGCATATAGCTGTCTGAATCAGGTACCTTTTTTTATTCTCCTTCTTTCCTAGGGCAAAACAGCTCCATTTTGTCAGACACAGCCATGCATAAAGCAATGAGTATCTATGCTGGTGCATTTCACTTGTCATGAAATTCTGTCTCTGTGATTTTGAAGCTTCTGATCTGCTGTAGTGCCACAGTGATGGCTGATGTCAGTCTCAGCCAGCTTTTAGACAGACACAGCGCTGCCACAGTTCCTGTTGTTCCAGACCAGTGACTGTGGTGACTGCTGCATCCTGCTCGGCAGTCCGAGAAGATTACTGGTCAGGTTTGGAGTGATGTTAAAGACAGGCGTGTGTGGCAGCTTAGTCATATTTTGCTGCTGAATTAATCTCAACCAATGAGGGGCTTCCCAGAAAATGTGTGTATTCCGATTTCTATATAAATGTTTGTTGTGTGTCGGTGTGTGTACGTGCATGTGTAAGAGAGAGAGGGAGAGAAATTTTAGCACCTTTCAAAAGTGTATAAATGTGCTCACGCAGATGCTGATTTTACGATCTCGTCAGTATATCACTGCTCCTGCAATCACCGATTCATCTGGGTGACTGTTGTCAGTCAGGCATAGCATGTCCGTGTCTTAGATCTATGGTAATTAAAACCTTGCTGGCCTAATTAATGAGCCTTAACCACTACCTGTGCCCTGCCACTCCACTCTGGCAATTTGCTGGAAGAAGGAAAGATTCGCTTCAGCTAATTACTGGATAACTCTCTCTGGCCTATATCTTGTCTGTGCATTTGGAAAAAAACTTCTGTAAGAGTGTGTGCTGCACTGTGGGCTTGCTGGGGGTTGCTCAAAGGTGCACAGGGAGGGAGATGAATGTGGGAAGTGGTGATAAGAGGCAAGAGACAATGTAGAACTGACAGAGATAGCAGGACCAGAGAGGGCGGACTGCAAAAAGACATCATGGTAATGTTACGGCTTTTGTTTATTAATATCTACATGCAAGATCGCTCTTTTACTCTCACTTATGCAATCCTGGAATACTCATGTGCTCTGCCTGCTCTCTGTGTGCACTTCCTGCATGTGTGGCTATCAGTCTATCGAGAGCCAGAGGACATACGCTGGTCAGCCAGCTACCCTCCCCACTGTCTAATCATTTTCTCTCTTTCTCCCTGTAGGGTGGCCATTACAGTGAGCCCCCTCAGGCCATGCTCCAGCACATGCACACACACCCACAGTAGCCAATAATGGAAAAAAAAATGTGTTAGTAAGCACACACATCACAGACTCCCCCCTCTCCGTCCAACCATTCGTCCAGCTCAGCTTGAGGGTCTCTGTGAGTGGGCTTCAGCCCCGCACAACAGCCCCATGCTAGTGCCCTGGCCACATTAGCAGCCTGGCAAGAGATTGACTGTTTGGGCTCGCCAACAGCCTCCAGCTAACGTCCTCCCACAAGAGCTGGCACCCTTTAGATGAGCTGGAATGGCCACAAAGTGGGAAGAATCTAATCCGGTTTGACTCGTCTTTTTTTCTTAGCCCCTGTTTCCCACTCTTCTCTGCCACCATGGGGCTTATTTGGGCTACTTTCCACTCTAAATAAATATGAAAGATGAGTATGTGATGTATGTTCACTGGGAATTATTGGATTTAATAGTTGCAGGCAGCAAAGAGCTGGGATAACTCTTAAAAAAGGCTGTGATGCAGCAGTTATAGTGAAGCCAATTTAAGCTCCTTCGCATTGATATCACATGACAGCTTTATATGTTTATATCCTTAGTGTAAGTATACCCCGCGGCTATGCTTCCCTGTGCGGATTAACACCTGAGTCATTGGCGACCACCTCCATTTGGTCTGAGTTAGCCTGCTCTGGTGCTATGATCATTGTCAAGTTGACGACCTGGTTGAAACGTATGATACCTGCATAAGGAACCGGGGCATCTTTATCCAGGGCCACCAGGGGAGGATCCAGCAGAACGATGTCAGTGTTTTCAGTGATCACCCCATGGTATGACGTCTCAATCCAAGGCTTGTGTTTATTCACTGTGGAGACAGAAAGAAAACATATATAAACTAAAAATCTGAAAAGTCTATGCTTCAGGCTTAACAGACTAAAATGCAAATTTTCAACTAATGTCACCTTTAAAAACAAAACAAAAAGTGGACACAGACACATAAGTTCACCTTGAAACACAAGAAAGTTAACATGCTGCTGCAAATAGCCATGCAAATTTTACTGGCAAAGCCCCTGCAAGCTCGTTTTCTATAAGACATTTTCATTTTGGCTAATCTCCCCTGCTACTTCTGTTCTTTCTTTTGTTCGTTTCTTTCTTCAAACATTCCCCGCACGGTGACAAAACTTGACCAAAGACCACCACTGTGCTGCCAACACAAAAATGTGGTCTGAGTCAAAACACAGTACATGAACTGAGAGTCTTAATAATGGTTATAACTGAATAAAAGCCTTTTGGATTGTGCACAGCACTGTGCCAGTCCACTTGCCATTTGTTTACTATTCGAAAGTCAAAAGAAGAAGAAGACAAAGAGGCAAAAGATAAAAGTGGATCATATAAATCGTTCTTGCTGCCTTTTAGTCAGGCTGGAAAAAACAAACAAACAAACAAACAAAAAAACAGCACTTTCTCTACTTTCTAAATGTCAAGTTTTTGTTGGTGGATCAAAATTGGCATAGAAAAGCTATATTTGAGATCCCCTAAGAAGCACTGCCTAAAAAAAAAAGAATATTTTATTTAATGGAGAATGAAGTGCATAAACAATAATTATTTTCCATTCAGTGAAAGGAAAACCAAAGAAAGCACACTCTTTCTAAGTCCTAATCAGGCAATCATTGTTATAGAGCACTTCAGTTATGCACTGAATGCCAGTAAAAGCCACTTGACAATGCTAAAAAGTGGAGTCTCCAAATAAGACAAGTAAATGCACCCAGACATCATACTCTTTTAATGTGAGTACACAAATAACACTTTGTTGTCGTTGTGAAACAAACTTATCTTCAATTACATTTTCATTTAATCACTTCCATACAATTTAATTATCTGCTTTCACTGCACTTAAAATCTAATTAACACGGTCTAAAACAGTGATTCCCAACAAGGAGTACTCGGCGCCCAGGGGACACTTCTACAGTTTGCCTGGGTGCTTGTGGTAAGATTGTATTAATCTCAACTAATGTGAATTTGATGTGTTTGTGTGTGGGTGAAAAATCACCATTAAAATAGGATCAAAGTTGACACAGTGGTGATCATAACTTTATACTCATGCTAATCTGTAAGCTATCAGGTGGAACAGTTTTTCAACCATCAGGAGTCAAGTATCAGTTAGCTTGTTAACATGAAAAATGTTATTTATAATATTATTATTATCATAATGATAATAAATGGTCTATCACCATTTATAATAATAAATGGTTGGTATAATTACATAAAAGTGGTGGATATGACAGAACTTATTAGCTATTAGCTATTGGCTATTAGCTTGTGAATACCACAAAAGTCAAGCTTAAATGGTTTGAACAGTTAAGGAAAAAAGTGGAAATAGTTCCATAAATGTAACAATGGTTCAATTAGCTAAAAGTAATCAAACTAAGGAAATTATAAAAACACTGAAAAATAGACTAATGATAAATGGTTCGAATTACTAGCTAAACATGACAGAGTCATAATGGAACTAGCCAAAAGCAATAGCTGAAATAGCTAAATGTAATCCATGTAAATTAACTGTTCAAAGAGCAAGTTTCGATCACTTCAGTACTTAACTTGATATTTAAGCACAAGGATAGAAATTATATTTTCAATTAATGTGGGTAGCAGGAAAAAAAAGGTAATGAGACTGGGGAAATGCCTGTTAACACCACGGGGATGCATATTCATGAATGTCAGCCCGCAAAGCATGGTTAACAGTGCTGATACAATCAGAAGAGATCATTTACAGGGAGACAGAGATGGGAACAAGTTAGTGTATTTGGGCGTGATGAACATGCATGAGCTTGTTACAACAGTTAGGGGTAAAACATTTTTTTTACCGGATTTCATCTTTAAATGTCAAACTGTGTCATGTTGGGAATGAAAATCTTGCTGCTGATGGATGCACAGGAATATCAAGTAGAAGCATTTTTTGTATATGTTATCACGGTGCGTCCCAGACGTACAGACACACACACATGCACACATACATAAAACCACTCTTGAGAGGCTTTTTTTCTAAAGCAATCTGTTGTTGGACTGTTACAAAACAATTAGCACACTGTTGCAGAAATAAACCAGACAAAATCAACTGCTTTAGCAGGACCCCATGCAGGCAAATCAAAAAATTAGAAAATCTGTAAAAGATGACAAGAAAAAAATCTAATATTATTCTCTAACTTGGTACGAGTGCGCAACCCCAATAAATGTGTAATACAGGGCATAATACTATTTGAGCGCAATGCATGACAGCTAATGAGGGGTCTAGAGAATAGAAGGGGCTTGTCATCGGCTTCATATTCAGTCTTCTCACAGTTTAGAAGCCCTATTGACCTTTTAATCCTCGATTCTTGGTTTCTGCCACTCACCATGACTACTTAGCAGTGTCACGCTGACCCAAAGGTTCTGTTCAGCATTATCAAAATTTTCCCCTGTGAAAGCACAAAGCATTTCAACCTGGTCTCTCTCCCAGCTCGTCACGTAATGTTGCTTATGATAATTTTTCAACTTGGGTAGTCTGTGCAGACCTTTATGTGTCACTCATGACTGCTATGATAAGAATGAGCATGATTAAGCACAAACATTATCTTTTCCTAAACTGAAGCACGTAGCGCTGTTGTTTTAATTGGACATACCAATATCCCATCCACACGCCTTCCGATGCATCCATCCATACATACATCCTTTTCTGCTTATCCATACATTCCTAACCAGGCTTCTGTAAGTTTCTATACACCAGTGTTTCCTAACCACTGTGCCACGGCACATAGTTGTGTCATAGAAGATTACCTGGTTCAACCTGATTGGTACTCTAAAGCTTGGCATACACTGTGCGATTTTAATTTTTTTTGGTCGTGAGACTGTTTTGGGGATCAGCCCAAGTTTTGCCTTAATTGTGTGTCATGCATCGTGTAGTATACATGTGGTAACGAGAAGTGATTAACACCTCACGACCAGGTCCCGATTAGCAGTCGTATGGTCGCGAGAGTGTGAGTGAACGATAGAGGGAGAGAGACCAGTTTTGTGTTATAGGCTATATGTTATGGATGCACAGTGTGAGCACTCAGATCGCATCAGAGCATCAGGCATTATAGTGTGAGACTGCATCGTGACCTACAAACTTCTAATCCCTGTGATTCAATCGTATAGTTCGAGCAAGAGCTGAATAATGCGACCGAAAAAATCGCACAGTGTATGCCCAGCTTTAGCGACCAGTGTGAGGAATGGGAAAAACAATTACATTCCACTATCACTAGAGGGCAGTACAACCTCTTGTGCCAATTAAATGGGTTGCCACGTGCCAGTAAAACAGAAGAAGATTAAGAAGAAATTACATAGTCATGCTGCGAGTGAGACGACACAACGCATAATAGCAATAGATAAATATTTGAAAAGAAAAAGTAGTCAATCCGACCTGGGTCCTGGAGAAAATTCCGACTCAGATGAAGGCCCTAGCATGAGTAGTGGTCAGAAGAAAGTGAAAAAGGTATACTGGGGACAAACCAATTCCGCTATGACTAGTGTGCGGGGAAACATTATCAATATGCTTTAGTGACATTTTTTGTCATGCTGTGCCGTGAGGTTTTTCTAATGTACCTCCAAATGTTTGGGAAACATGGCTATACGTCGTCATCCACCAAGCAACTGTTGTAAAGTTGTATCAGGTGCATTAAATGTATACTGTAACCAAGTCTTAGCTTGCCTTTTCCAAAAATTCAAAACAATAATTTGTTCTATTCATGAACTGCTCTACACAGTAATTATCAGTGTAAACATTGCAAATTAGTTTAATAATATCACACTGCTGATGACCTTTTGTCATATCAAGCGTGTGCAAGGTAGACTGCTTTTTCATTCGGTGTGCCCAAGCTGCATTGCCATTGAGGGTTAAATCCATCTTAAAGTCTCACTGCTCTCAGTGTGTGGGATGGAATAGTTTTTCAGCAGAAGTAATGAGACCATTAAAAGAGACTCCACCTCCACTAATCGCCACAGTATCTCAATGGGAGTACCACCTACGCGTTAACCCCCAACGACAGCTCATGCATTCATTGGTAAGAAATATGATGCTGGCACCACTTTAGCAGAGTGGGTTTCATGTATTAAAAACTTGAGATAAGACCCTGACAGTGCCACAAAATCTATGAAATGGTTCTTTATCCTTAGAAATAGTGCAGGATATCAGAAGTCGAGAAGAGGTAGAAGGGAAGGTGTGCAGGTTGGAGGAGAATCGAATGAGCTGGACGATCAGTCCTAGAGATTCCCAGAGGAAACATTGCAGCCGATTAACACGATCAAACCAACGGCTGCAAGCACTAATGCCTTGAAACCAAGTGATTAGCCACATACTCATCAATGGTGCTTTGTATCAAAACTACACAAGGCTAATCCGCTAATCAATCTGAAATGAACATGAATCTCAGCCAAAGTTATCTGCAGTTTCCCCTCTGCAGGTAGTTCTCTTTGCTAAAAGGTTTCCAGCTTTCATGTACTAATGACACACCATGTGATTGCTCCTTTTGACATCCGATTGAACTGTGTGGTACTGTGAGGCCTTCAGACAGACTATAATAAGATGTGTGCTTAAAACAAACATGCCCATGCATGAAAAAAACTGCACTTTGAGTGACCCCAATTTTTAAAAGCAAACAACTTGAATGGCTACTAAAAGCACCCAGTAAATGGCATGTGATAACCTGTGTTTGTGAACGGAGGAAGGTCAATTTGCCAGCATCTTGTGAAACCTGGCGGCCGTTTGGTTGAAGAAACTGACTGAGGTGCAACGGACTTGTTACATCTAAGGACAGAGCCAAAATCAGGCACATTATTTTCTGTTCCATGTGTTAACAAGCAGAGCACACTGCTCATGTGAGATTATCGTGTTTTCCCAACCAGACCTAAGCAGGTATTCAAATATCATGACCTTTCACAACCATGACACACAGGGAAGCAAGTGATTTCTGTTAATAGAGAAAAAAACTCTAGATCAGGTACTAAAACCAAAAGGATTCATTTAATTGAATATAAGATAAGACAATTGAAAAGCATTTTTAACAAGGCCACTGTCGTATTCATCCAATACGTCTTTTCCGGCACATTAAAGAAATCAATGGAAGCGACTGTGGGAAAGAGATTTTCTCACATTTTTGCACATTTTAAAAAAAATATCAATGTACTTTAGCTCGCTCATGTTAATTTTATAATTTGAATTAAATATTTACAAAATGCACAATACCAAATGTTATTTTTCTTCTTACTTTTACATTAGGAAATGACAGCCAGTAGTACCATGTGCTCTAAAAGTGACCTAAAAGGACAGTTGATCTTTCTTTTAAAATGTGAATATATCTGATGGGTTAATTTTTCTGCATTTTCTTTATATGGTGATGTGATATGTATATAAAGCAAAATGGGAGATGGGTTGCAAAGTGGCTTGCCAGTGCACAGCAACAGTGGCCATGCTAAAGCAGCTTAAATACCAAACACGTACTGAGATTTGCCAGTTGCGCGTGTAAAGCGGTAGCGGGTATGCCCCTGCTCTGAGAGCAGTAAACATCCAGAGGTTGTGACTTTGTGGTCAGCAGGAGCTAATGCAGCAGGAACCTTTTTCTTTTTTATTTGTTTAAATGAAACCCATTACTGCCTCCAGCTCTTTAATATTCTCTGCTTTTTACTGTTTGTCACCACTAAATTAATGAAATGATTTACTAACACATTTCCATAATAACCACTTTCTTGTAATGCTGTCTTTCATTGTGAATTTTTTTTTTAAAAATGAGCAAAGTGAAAGGCCACTGTATCACTTCTGTACTTCAAATTAATCTCAGGGTTTAGGCGATACAGTTATCAAACTTGTACGAGCTAATATAATCAGGTTGTGTGACAGCTGAAAGGTGAATGCCGGAGCTCATGTGCCCTTTACTGCTGGCTGCAGGTCAGCGGGACTATCTGCCTCTCTCGTTTCACTGCCAATTAAGCTGAGTGTCGTGGATTTGACTTGAGGCTCCGGGCATGGCAGGGGCGCTATAATGGCTGATTAATCTCTGACCAAGCAACGGTGTGCCACCGTAACTGTGCTGGCAGGTGCCACCCCTTAACGGGCGGGTGCTGCAATCTGAACAGCCTCTCGGGGGGGACGGGAGAGGAAGAGAAACCGCTGTAATTAAAAAGAAATTTGTATGAAATTAAACTCTGATTGATAAGGTCAACAAAAGGGAACCATGATGAATACATCAACATAATGAAAAGCAAACATAGCACAGACAGTTAGCCATTACTGTGACCAACAGGCAATTACAGCTACGGTGCAAGCAGGGAGCTCACGCCAGCTCGGAGAGGCTCAGAGATGCCCATCAGCGAGTTGCTGCAAATGATCAAGAAACATCACCTGCCATTGTCAAGGGATGTTTCTCAGTGCACTTTTTTTCCCCCTTTACCTACTTGAACTTCATCAATGCAGTGATCCATGACTTCCTTGAACCTCGGAGATCTTTGCAAACTTAATCTTCTTTGCACTCAGTGTGCTGGCTTTGTGCTTCGCAGAGCAAGATGACAGAAATGATCTGCAGGGGAGAGGACTTCATTACATTGCACTGAGTGCTCGCTCAGTGATTTCGAATTAAGATCAGTTAGACTATATGGGTAACGCAGGTGGTTTGCAAGTTGAGAAAATCTGTATTATACAGTGTAAGTTCATTTAAAAAAACAAAAATGATGCAGCTTTGTGGGTATTTTAGAGGTGCTGTGTTGTTTTAGTATTGCACTCGGGATCAAACCTTTACAACCTTCCTGCTGCTAAAGCCCACATCTTTGTAAACTTACACCCACAAGTTGTAATCTGCCAGATGTCTGCAAGAAATCCAAAGTCACACTGACATGATGACTACACTGTAAATTATATACTTTGATATAGTCTTTTGTTCCCCTAAACAAAAGTACACTATTATTCTTATTTCACTAAGCAGGATCTTGAAATATGTAAGGAGTTAATGTCACCTTTTATTTCCCCTATGCCAGTATTCACCACAATTAGACTGCCTAGTAGAAATAAAATGCCAAGGTCTTGGTGTAACTTGCATGCTACCCTAATGTGTAGGGATCTGATTGGTCCTGCTAGTAAGAAGAAAATACTGCGTCACAATGTTGGGTCGAGCTTCCCCCCTGTGTAAAAATGTCTTTAGTGTATTTTATTAAATAAAACAAAGGAAAAGGAATACAATGCCAATTTATGAAAAGTCGTTTCTCCTTAAATTGAACATCACTGTTAGATTATTAGATTATTTAGTTTTAATCAATGGATGACATGATGATTAAGAAACTTGACAGCAATCTGTAAACAGGATGTTGAAAGAAGATTAAAAATGAACCTCTGTTTTCAAATATCAAAAAGCCACAAATTCATTTGTAGAGTAAAATATCACATCTGCTAATTATTAACAAAGAAAGGTGCAAAGTAAAGATTTATATTCTATTTGGCACAATAGACTTCTGTGTCTCATACTGGCCCCTTTTTGCATATTCGGCTACACTCGGATAAACACTTGGATGTGATATGACCCATGACTAAGGGTGTAATTCCTCTAAATGGAATTTCATGTATTTCATTTTAAATTACATTGTAATTTGATTTAAGGAGTGTGCAAGTAATTTTAAGTAAAGCGTAAGTAAATTTACATTCAGGTGTTTTATAGGGAAGAGGCGCAGAAGTACAGTGTGCTTGCAATATAAGATGGGGAAATATTGCTTGTTTTTCTGCAAAATTACCATCAAATTTTGCACTACTTACAATGAAATTATTTAAAAATTTTCAGAGTTCTAGGTTATTTGGTGATTCTAAATAGTCCATAGGTGTAAATGTAAGTGTTAATAGTCGTCTGTCTCTCTGTAAGAGACCTGCAACAGACAGGCGACCTGTCTAGGGTGTAACCTGCGTGTTGCACCATGGGAGCTGCATCATTGTATTGGATGCATTGAATAGGCGGAAGAAAATGGATGGATGGATTTTTTATTCTGTTTATTCTCCATATGGGGGAGAAAGGTGTTTTTTTTTATTATTATTATTTTGCTTTTTCTCCTTGAGTAGAATGCAAGCAAGTTCCAGGTTCATTAGTCAGTCAGAGCATACAGCAAAAGAAAATGTGTTCCTGCCAAAACACCTGGGTCACATTGAGGTTGTCTCTCTGCAGTCCCTTTCAGACAGTGACACCCTGACCTGCGCTGTGCTTGGTACAGAGCTCCTTCTGCTGTCCTCTCATCTTAGAACAGTGTCTGGAGGACACAATGGAAGCTAAACTCCACAGTTTCATACAATACCAAAATAAAATCCTTACACATAGACCTTGTGTGTCCTTTGGGTTGTAATTGAAAATCATGACACGGCCAGAAAATAATTCACCTGTTGGCCCCTCTTTGGCCTTTTGTGGCTGTTCTGTTTGGATTTAGTTCCTTGAGATTATGAGCTGTTTGTAGCCCTGGGCTGAGTGAGATAAAGCAGGATCACACTGTG
>VUQR01019938.1:18579-45375 GCA_015108515.1 Hemichromis elongatus
AAAAAAAAAAAAAAAAAAAAAATATATATATATATATATATATATATATATATATATATATATATATATCCGAAGATGTCATATCTTACCAATGCGACGGATTTATGAGCACCCTACAACTTCTTTATTTGTGTGAGCACGTTTCTGGCTCTGTCATGGTTGGTTTAAATTGATTTTCGGGGTTTATGCCAGGGTTAGGGTGATATATATGGGTGATATATATATTTATATATATAGCTTCTCTCCGTTAAATTTTACCAGTGATCACTTAATTGAGTGCAGACAAACAGGTAACCATTTTGGTTGAATTACTGGTACCACAATGATTAACGAACCTCATTATTTTCTCTACACTCCTTTGATTTTACACGTCAACTGCTAGTTTCTTTAAAGGTGAAACCGGAACGTAAGTGATGACATTTCATAGATGGGATTTAAATGACGTCTTCCTTTTCAGAAAGTGAAGGAAACAATAAAGCCACGTTAACACCGAATATCCACTAGGAGGAGCCAAAGACCAATAAAGTACCTGCGAAGTCTATTTTCCAAATTTTGTCTCCTAATCTGATACACACATGTAAAATAAGGCCAATACATATCATATTTGGACATCTTACTATAAGTCATGAGTGTGTTTGTGTATGTCTGTGTGTATGTGTGTGTGTGACAGAGAGAGAGAGCGACAAAGAGACATTATTTTGATTACTTAAGCGGATGCTGCTCAGCAAGTGTCGGCGCGTGTGGTGAGGGGCAAAGGGAAGTGGGTGAGTCAGGAGACAAAATAGAGAGATGTGATAAAAGGGAGGATGACTTCCACCTGCAGTTAGCTTCACCTCATCACTCTGCAGTTCCCATAATAACCTGCTGTATATTGTCTGGTGCGTCTCCATAATATCTATCAGAGAAGACTAACAGAAAAGTGCAGATTAAAAGGTGACAGGAAAGGTGGGAGGTCATGCGAGATGGAGAGATATGAGTATGAAATCATGAGGGAGGAAGACAGGTGAGAGGGGAGACAAGCGAGGACAAAGAGATCAGAAAAAATGTTAAAGACACATGGTCGCATAACCAAGCAGTGAAGTGATGGGAAAATCAAGAGTAGGGATAGGGGAAAGGAGAGGCAGGAAAAAGAGGGAAAGAGAAAGAATAGAGGTTTTCGTCCACATGCTCTTCAGCTGTGTAAACTGAAGGTCTCTGCTGCTTCTCGGATTCCCCCGAAGAAGGGGGATATTTATAGGAGGCTGGCAGTGGTAGTGAATGGACCCTTGCTCTGTCACACCCACTAATATTATTATTATTACTTTATATGCGCAAAAATGGAAAATGTCAGCAACCTGAGAGGCCTACAGAGACAGACATGTGTGCATGTAGTCTGTCTTACTCCCCGTCAGTGTCTGTGTGCGTCTGCTGTGCGTGTGTCTCCTCATGTTCGTGAGAAACTGTCTGTTGTTGAGACAGAGCAGTTATATGAAATGGGCAAGAAAAAGAGACCAAATTAGAGAAAACAGGAAAAAAAAAAGGGAGAAGCTGGCATGTTGTATCAAGGGGTGTAACCTGATCTACCAAACTTATTAGAGCTGTCAAGGAGTGAGAGTAAGAGAAAGGAAGAGAAAAAGAGAGGTGGAGCAAGGCTAGACAGACACAGACATGAGCACATATTCCAGTTCCAGATTATAAGATTCCCGCAAGTAGTAGACGTGTTAAAACAGAGTACACACATACACATACACACAGACAGATATATGCACACACACTGGCATACAGGTCCATAACCACTTGGTAACAGATGCAAACTCAGGCACACATGCAGAAACACAAACAGTCTGATAGACATAACAGACGTGCACACGCATGCACACATGTTGAGAAGAGAGCAAATTCCGGAGGGAACAGGTGGGAGTGGTGATAGAAATCTATTAGGATGACTTTGATCTTCCCTGTGCTTCTGTCACCACCGCTGAAGTATGGTGGATGGATCAGGACAGGCTAATCATAATCATATCTATTCCAATATGTGCAGCACTACAGCAAAATATGTTGCTTTTGTGGAGCAAGATGAAAATAAGTGGCAAGGCATTCTTTTTATACTATGTTTATTGTTTTTCTACCCACTCTTCCCTGTGTTTTCTTGCCAAAGTAAATCAGAGGCTTGGGAGCTTATTTCAGTGAGAGAAAATTGTCTGAAGGGGGCAGTCTTGAGGGAACCCAAAGGGAGCTGAGTTGGGTTACACCTGAAACATTACAAATGGTAATGTAATAGGTGAAATAAACCAGCAGTGTTGACACAGTCGCCTTTGATCTTTTAATGTTTATATTTTTCCTAAGATTGTCAACAAGATGATCTGAGGTTGGAGGGAGGGAAGAAAAACACGAGGAAGGAAACAAGGAAGAGACAGAGAGGAGACAGAGACACGGAGCTGGCACAAATGCAGTGTCTACTGAGGACGGAAGCCAAAGGTTAAGTATGTGTGTGTTTGTTCCCGTTTATGTGTGTGTTCTCAGGGTGACCTGAACTTAAGGACTCATTAAATAAAATTCGGTACAACGTTTCATTACAAAACAGAAAATTCCAGAATGTCCGTTACATCAGCCAAGATTGTGTGTGTGTGTGTGTCTGTGTTTGGGTTTGCATGTGTGTGTGTGTCGGTGGGTGAGTGCCAAGGCAGAGATGAGAGTGGAGAGCCCCTGCCTTAGGGGCAACAAAGACAGTTGATTGACAAGCTGCATGAACATGAATGTGCCTGTGTAAACCTCTCTGTATTAAATTCTTGTATTCACACCACCTTTCCTCTTTTGTGCTTCCACTCCACCTGTCCCTACTTCCAGCTCCCCTCTTTCCAATCCCCATCATTTTCTACCCTCTTACTCTTTTGACCACCTCTCTGCTTCCTCTCTGCCTACTTTACTGGGAGTATATTAATGACCCCCATGGTAATTAGCTTAAAAAAGTCATGAATGGAGACTAAGCTATGAACAGGTTTGCACATAAACACGTTGGTCAGCTCAGAGAGTGCACTGCATGGCCAAAACATGCACAGCAATTGAGAAAACATGCAAGGAGGGGTAAAAACCTCAATTGTGACGGAAACTGTTTGCAGAAATTATTCATTTCCCTCCTTTTTTATGTTTTCCTTATGCTGACTCTATACCCCTCCCTTTCCCCAGTCTCTTTCTTTCACTCTCACTCTTTTCCTCTTGCACATTCCACTCCATTTTGCATATCTTTGACTCCCCCCTTCCACTATACCTCACTACTTCTTAACACAACTTGCCCCCCCTCATTCTCTCTTTTTCTATTTCTTTCTCTCCACCTCATTCACGCCCTCCCCTCACTACCTGACATTGTGGCTCAATGCCCAATGAGTCACACCTCTGCTAAAATCATCAGAGATGGAGGGAGAGAGGAGGGAGCAAAAGAAAGAAATCGTCAGGGAGAGAGAAAAAGCAGGAGAGAACGACAGAGAGAAAAATATAGAAAATAAAAATGGGAGGAGAGAAAGTTAGAGAGGCAGAAAGAGGGAGCCTCCGGGGAAAGAAAAGAGCATAGAGTGCATTTAACTTTTTGACTCCAGTAGTCAGTGTGTGCTTGTCAGTAACAGTTAGCCTGTAGACAACAACACTTTCCACACTATGCTCAGGCACACACACATGCATGTAGAAATTCATGCGCACATACAACCATACAGAAACACAGCTACTCAGTGACATCGTGCAAAAGCCCACCTGCAGCTTCTACAGGCACACACACGTGCATACACCAATCAGACATGCAAACAAACCAGAGTAGAATGTGTGGCTGCAGCCCTGCCTCTCTGCTTCAGCCTCCCCCACCCTCTCTAACCGTTGCCTGTGGAAACCACACAAACACTCCCTGTTGGGCAACATTGGGAGTCAGGAGAGGACGTACATCGGTCACACACCTCCCCAGTTCAAAAGCAGATGCATGTGTTAATGTACGCATTTTGGACATATGCTTCTGCTGTACGTTGTAGTGCTTTTGCATAAGACGTTACACTTTCTAGAACTGTGCTCATGCACAAAAAAAGTGAAACTTATGCTTATTTTACAAAATGTTGCATGAATTGTTGCACGATGAATGTAGCATAGCAGTGTGCAAAAGTGTCCAAAAAAACTAAAGATCTAAGAGAGCACAGGCACACCAAGTGCGGAAATCTGGCATGATGTTATATTCACAGCAGGAAAATCCCAAAGAGATGGATTAGTGGTAGGACTGACAAGTAGTGTTTACTACAGTAAGTCTCCCTTGTCCTCTGATTTTACTCATGGCGACCCTTATCCCTCAACTGTGAACTTGGCTTGCTTGTCACAGTGGGGACGCTGGCTTTAACGAGGCTTGTGTTTTATGAACCCTGAGGGATCGCAACAAGCTGTGTGGATGTTGCACTGTGCCACGTGCCTGTCATCATTCAGCAGTGTTGTTTTTGAACATTTTTGTGGCTCAGTCAAACATGCTCCTGCCAAACAGACTGTTTCTGTGGATGAATCAATAGATTTGCTGAAAAATCACCCTGGTCATCAATCAATTGGATTTTCTGCCTTCAAGATCCTCAGGTTGGCTTATCTCTTCATGTCCAGATGGAAAAGAACCAAGTTGGTTTCATGTTTCCTTTATCTTGGGTTTTGCACTAAGGGATTCATTTAGATTTTAGGGAAAGCAAAAGCTGAAGACTCTTTAGTACCTTTACAAATGGCACAATCTATTCTGCTTTGATGGGGTCAATCCTAACTGAAGCCCTCGGCTTAGGAAGCGAAAAGGCCTCTCTCCTTAGCTGTAATGTTTTTAAAGCCATACCAGCCAGCCACAAAGCTCCTTTGCCCTTTGTACAGAAACACACCAGACAAAACCTTGGAAGCCATCCACTGCAAAGCACATTCCCAAAGTATTTCTCTTCTTTTTACAAGTGTGGGATGGGGTCGAACAACAATTACGGTAAAATGTGACTAATATGTCACAGACATACTGGTGTGTGTGTTTTTTTCTGACCTGCTGTTTCTTTTTTTTCTCTTTTCCATCCATCCTCTTCTCTCTTCTTGAAAATTCTTCCCTCTCACTTCAAACCCCTGTAATTACAAACAAAAGCGCTGACTCTTCTCCAGCTGAAACAATGATAATGATGGAGAGTAGTACGTGTGTGTGTGTGCGTGTGTGTCTTCATCAAAGCGGTGTTGACGTTGATGGGTGTAGAGAAATGTGTGGAGGACAGAGAGGATTAACACAATCTGGGCATAAAGCCCTACAACTTAGAGAGTAGTGTGTGTGTGTACATATGTTGACTCTGTCTTGATAGCAACGATCCAACACACAGCTGCTCTCTCAGCTTGGCATTTCAATGAGGCAAACAGACACTTGAAGCAAATGGAATACAGACAGAGGCGGTGACAACACAGACAGATCGAAGAGATTTGAGGAGCAGCAGCGGACTCGAGAGCAGGTTGAACTCGAGTAAACAACAAAACAGTGATGTGCATAGAGAGTAGAGTTTGAGATAGAGAAGGGTGACATGATTTTTTTTTGTCATTGTTGTTGTTTTTTCCCCCTTTTTGTCACCGCCTAACTTCACACTGTCATACTAAAACCCGAAAGGACATCTAAACGTTATAGCTTTTAGACAGACAATGTGCATTTCAGTAGTATGTAGGCCATATGTATGCATGGTTGTGAGGTAGAGAGACTGTTCTGCCTGGTTGTGTTTGGAGCAGGCCCAGGCCAGAGGAGCTCAAAGCACTGAATGTCATCATCAGAGCTGTCGGGGAGCCAAGCAGTAATCACACCCAGATCACCTACATGCTCACGCCAACTTACAACACCAGTCACTCCAGAGTGGTTTGTGTATGTGTGTCTGTCTAAGAAAAAAAAGGCAGACTGAGATTGAGAGAGGGAAGGAAAAAAGAAATATAAGAAGTATATGCAGCAAGTATGCATCCTCTGTTACTGTAAAAAGTGTGTGCACAGACAAGCATGTGGTGAGTGAATGAAGGTTAGGGATGTGTGTGCTGGAGAAGAGGGTGTATTTTTCTCTACTCTTTCTTCCTCCCTCTCTTCATGTCAGTCTTTTATCCCACCCCTCTATTTTCCATTTTTACATGCAACTCCAGATGTGAAGGCAGTGAAATATTAAATTATAGAAATTGGCTTGTTTCTGCACTTTGGCTACATCAAAAAACAACCCAGCCTCTGCTCTCTCTTGACCTGCCACACACATTCACACTTTTAGATAACAATATTTGAAAATATGTGTGACTATTACTACATTATTACTATTACTACTCTATATACCACAACACAGGTACAAAGTGTAGTAATGCTTGTGTCCGGGGGCCTTTATCATTTGTTTACAAACAGAGCTATCACTATGTGTCCAAGCTTTCATTTAACATAGCTTAAAATTAGTGACGAGCAGCAATCTTGCACAGATTTTGGAGCTGAAATAGCATATTGAAATGCAGTCCTTCTAAATGCCAACTGCATGTAAGCACTTAGTAAGCTGAAGTCAAGCGACCATTTCATCATTGCAGGTTTGGAACAAAAACATGAAATAAAACATCATTGAAAGTTTTCTTTATGTTTATTTCCAGAACTGAGAGGTTCTGGAATTAAAGTTAGGTCTAAAATTGTGTGTTTCAGGCCAATTCATTTCAGATGAAATTGTATATGGGGATAGGTGACAAATTGAAGGAAAAACCAACATAAAGTTTTGGCCTGTCGCGTGCCACCGTAACAGTTACACTGAGCCTTGTTATTAATTCTCCAGGTCTTTGGAACACAGCGTAAGAGACTGAGCACCATTTTTCTCAAAGATATTCCCTCACTGAGAATATTTTCCCCAGCATCTAGTCATTTTTGATGATTATCTTACGTGCTGGGAGTTGAGAGTATTGGCTCACACATGAGTCCCAAAACTCTCATAGGTGTTCAGTTGGGTTGGGATGTTACTAGGAGGGCCATGGCATATGATTCACATCATTTTTACACTCACTGAACTGCTCACTGACCCCTGGTGACCTGTTCGTGGATCGATTGTTATCCTGGAATTTATATCAGGAGAGAAGAGTTTCATCATGGATAAAGAACCCATTCAAACTCCCTCTCTAAGAGGACAAACGGACCCAAGCCATTTCAGCAAAAATGCTCTCAGACAGCATACTCTAGCTAATGGATCCATCCCCTCACTAGGTTTTTCCTTTCATTTGTAACCATCCATTTTCTTCCGCTTATCCAATTCAGGGGTTATGAGAGGGCTAGAGCCTATCCCAGCTGTCAAAGGACAAGAGGGGTACACCCTGGATAGGCTGTCATGTAGGCTAATACAAAGAGACAGAAAACCATTCATACTCACATTTACATCTACGGCCAATTTAAAATCACCAAACAACCTAATATGGATGTCTTTGGACTGTAAGAGAAGTACCCGGAGAGAGAACGTACAGGCATAGGGACAAGAAACAAGAAAACTCCACACAAGAAAGGCCCCAGTCAGCCAGTGGATTCAAACCCAGGACTTGCTGTGAGACAACCACCATAACATCAGGGCACCATTTGTAACTGATCTGTAGTAGTATTATTGTTCTCTATGTCTACCCAGACAGCACAGCAATGTATTATCGACATATATCTGCTGTGTGGGTAGTGGTAGCAATTACATAGCAGAGACATGTGTTTGCTTATTGGAAAGAAGTTGTTTCTTCACTGCTTAGTGCTGCTTTGCCTATGTTTTATTTCTCTCTGTGTAACCCATGTAAGAAAGGGATTCAGTACCGTTATTGTATCTTTTTAATGGGCAAGACGTTGGGGCAATGTCACCTACCTCTGCTTCACTGACACTGTCTGTGCAATCTGAGGCATCAGATAGCATTGAGGTTGTTTTCTCACTGAAAAGATGTAACATGTAACAGCAACTTTCTACTGCTCTGTATGTAATATTCAAATGCCACTGATCTTTCTTGTATCTCATCAAAATTATGGTCTAATGTATGCTTTAAAACACATTAAGCAATCCTATGTTCTGCCAACAAACAGAGAAATATAACACCTAAATACTTTTACAGTTACATGCAAATATTCAAAGTAAATGCTACTACAAACATCTGTTTAGTATTAAAAAATGATCTATCCAGCCATAGTTCCCACATGTGTTACATGTAACCCCTCTCCATGTATGATTGTTCCAGTAGCCCATTTCTCATCAGTATATCCTTGTTCCTCAACACCTGACACAAACCTTGTTAATTTGGGCTTTGTCCAAGCTGCTAGGCTTTAGTTATCTCTCGCTCATATTCCAAAGTACCCTTGGGTAGCACAGAGGGAGCCTTTGTTGGATTCCCTGATTAAGTTTTAAACCCCAATCTGTTGTTTCAAATACACTATTTATTAGCCCCAAGCAATCTCCAAGGTAACCAGTGCACTACCAACACCCTCTTCATGTGGGTCATGCAGAGAGAGGTAGGATGTAGGCAAAGCAGCACAAAGTGATGTAGAAATTTTCCAATGAGCAAACACATGTCTCTGCTATAAAGGGGCTAACACCACACACACAGGGCAAATGGGATATGTCTACAATATGTCACAGCACTGTGCTGAATGGAGCATGATTGAATGATAACTGCCAATGTCACAGAAATGAAGGGTGCTGTCTGAGTAGACTATGTTATTAATTTATAAATTAATGTATTATTTACAGTTATGGATGGAATTTACATAAATGTATCATGGGCATTAATGTCTTGGTTATTTAGGACTTTTAATGGTTTATTTGAGCAGTTTTTCTCCAGGGTGGAATGTTACATCTTTGAGTGCACACCTTTAAAAACTTTAAAAAAACAAGAATTAGGACAGGTTTTATTTTTCATTTTCTGTAATCCACACAGGGTCAAAAGTATTCATACACGCTTAAATGCAACATACAATGTCTTTTAACTTGAAGAGGGCCAAGGGCTGTTAGCTTCTCGTTAGTGATCATGATTGAGTACAGCTGGATTTGTTTGACAGCACCTCATTAAATTGACCAATACTCAGAACAATAGGAAAGTCAAATGAACTCATTGAAGCTCTAAGCAGGATAACCGTAGATTTTGTGGATTTCCTTTTTTGTCATTGAGCCTTTATATTATAATTGAGTCCCCTTTTTTATTTTTTCCAAAAAATAGAATA
This sequence comes from Hemichromis elongatus, assembly GCA_015108515.1. Lineage (NCBI taxonomy): Eukaryota > Metazoa > Chordata > Actinopteri > Cichliformes > Cichlidae > Hemichromis > Hemichromis elongatus. Next base: position 27,749 of record VUQR01019938.1, read on the forward strand.
TTTCAAAAATGAGACCACCAACTTGACATTGCCCTTATGCTACTTACCTTCCTCCTGGGAAGGCTGTGACTTTGGAGAGAGATTGGGTTGCTCACTAATCAGAAGGTCAATGGCTAAAGACCTGAGTGGTTCAATCCATATGTCGGAAACCTAAACTTACTCAGATGTGTGATCAATGTTTCAAGAAAAAGCACTGTATACAAATAGATACAGAGATTTCTTAATATATATATTTTTGAATATTTTCCCTTTAGCAGTTTTCTGAAAGTTTTTTAAATACTTTTTTCATGTTTTAAATAGATTTTATCACTGCAAAATATAATACAACATTTTATAAAGTGCAGTCTAATACAATTCTTTTAATTCTAATTATTAACTTTTAATTCATTTTAATGTCAGGTGAAATTTAATCATTTTTATATATTAGTATCAATTTTAAACTTATAACTGAGATCATAGTCAGTTGAAGTCCAGAACATCACGTCAAGTCAAAGACATCAGAGATTAATCACTAATTTACTTTTGTTGACACTAACACCCTTGAAGGAGAACACTACAGCAATAACAGTGAATAACAGTGAAAATAACAGTGAAACATAGAACAGAATTATTGGGATGTGACATCATGTAACGTACTATGACGTATATCTTTTGGTAATGATGATAAATTTACACACAACAATGTTTTGCAGAAAATTATATAATTTGACTCATACAATTATAGATAATAAAGACATTTGTTTAGTAATTGTTTCTGCACCAAAACTCAATGTCACTGTCAGTACGCTTAACAAAAGCAGCTAATTGATGAACATCACAAGTCAAGGGCATTTCAAAGACTTTCCAGACTCTCCAGTCTCTCAAGATAAGTACTAATTGCTGTAACAGTTTAAATTACAAGAAAAGACAAATAAGACAAGGGAGTAAATATGCAGGCCTAATGGCTATGAGCCAACCAAGGAGAAACTTGATTGTAATATAAAAGGTTTTGCCACAACAGAAATACAGTCCAAATAGAATTGTTTATGCATTCAGGTAGATAAGGGTAGATATCCCTCATGGCTACAATAACAGTGATTATACGAATTGTTAGTGGCACAGTACTGCTTAGAATGGCACTATGTTGTTGACAGCTGGAGGTGGAGTGGGGCCAACCTAGTCAGGCTCCAGTTTAAAAAAGCTTTAGATAGCAGTTTTTTTCAAACCTTTCTTTAATGAAATCTTTTGGCGTTTGTTTTTGTAAATGGCATAAAAAAATTACATTATTAGAAAAATGATATAGATATATATAGCTGCAGCAGCAAATATGCTGTGTTCAATTTACCTAGGAAGTCAGATCCTGGAGTTGGGGGTAATGTTGCTTTTTAGTTATGCAAATTTCATTAATAAAGTCCAAAAAACAAGGAATACAGAGATTGTTTGCTACTCAGAAAGGTAGCGCCATTCTGAGTATCACAGTGCTTTTTTTTTTTTGGTTGTTGGGGATTTTTTGCACTTAAAAACACCACACTAGCATGTTCACAGGCAGAGCCCAATCAATGCCCTGCATATATCTTATTTTGCCATCACAAATGCACAACAGTGGCAGATTACAAGTTTTACAGTTTTACTAGTGTTTGCATGCACGGTCGCCATCCTTCGTCATCACATCCTTATGGATGGATGAATGGATGGCAATGGCAATGGGAGAGACCTGAGGCTTCATGACAGTGCTTCAGAAACCAGTGGTTGATGTCACGGTTTAAAGTAGAATGTGTGCCTCAGCAGTGCAGTCAACATGTTTCATAAGCTGCAGATTTTACTTTGAAGGCAAACAGTTCTCATTTCCAGCTGTGTCACACTTTCTACAGTTTTACTATAGCTCAAGTATGTGCACAGTGTTTGTAGAACAACCCACTACTTTTATTCAAACTCAGAATGCAGCAATTAGCGACCAAAGCAATCGTAAGGAGGTTTTCATCAATTGGTTGGGGAATAGATTTTTTTCCCTGGTGAGAAGGAATTACTACAGAGTCACTGACTATTCTGTAGGCCTGCATGGCAGTGTCTTTAGCAATAATTTTCCCAGCAACTGCCATCAATCTCCAGGAATTACTCTCAACCAGTTGGGGAAATAAACATTTTCCCTCAAAACCAGTGGTTGTCAAATGGTTGGAGACGAGTCTCTAGGTCTGTTTCTTACAATGCCTACATTGTCACACGTGCAATGGTGGGCAAGATAACATCACGTAGTTTGTGATCATGTCTTCAAAACTCAACATTAAGGATGGGTACCGACATAAACAGTAGTAGCCAGACCGAAAAGCAGCACACATTTCTGCTTTATTTCAGTGCTTTTTTTTCCTGAGATGTCATACACTTTGGATTCTAGCCAATCATTTTACCTTTCCAAGGATAGTAGGCGGGCCCAGGTACATACGTTCTTTTTGAGCAGAGCTCCAGATTGAAAATGCCCAAGGCGAAGCGGTTAAAAGTCTGGCTGTACTTCACAGCAAAAGATGCAAACTCAGCAGCCTGTAACAAGTGCTTTAAGGTGATACTGTGCAAAGGAAGTAACACCTCGAATCTGATGAAACACCTGGCGACGCATAGTGTTTTTTTAAAAGCCGAGAAATGCACCGTATTTGATAGCTTACTACAAGACCTCACACCAAGCACATCTACTGCAGGTGTGGTGCCTGTTATCGGACCCGGTGTTAGCAACATCCCCCAAGAACCCGAAGAGGAGAGTCCTGGCTCTAGCCCTGCCAGTGTAGCAGAAATAATCACAGATGATGATGGCAGCAGCAGCCATTCTTCTCTGGGTGAGTAGCTTAATGTTGTTCGCGTGTAATTTACGTTGAGTAGGTTAATCACGTTATCAAATTAATGCATGTAATGTGAACTAGCAAACACCGTCGTAGTTACATGCGGCTGTCTTCTTGTTTGGTTGGTTGGTGATGATAACTTGGTTATCATTTTGCAGAAAAAAACATAAGAGGTTTTTGGACAAAGTTTGTGTTCTCCATTCTTTAAGCACCGATTCGAGCACTGTTTAAGCACCGGCACGTTTCAAAAGTACCGGTTTGGCACCGGTATCCGATAAAACCTAAACGATACCCATCCCTACTCAACATACCACAAAAACTCAGCATACCACATCAATTATAAATCCAGTGTCAAAACACAAGAAAGCTAGGTAATTACATCCACAGTGATCCTTATGAGACACAAGAATAAAATGATAAAGTTTGAAGTCAAACACCAGAATTTAAAAATACAAAAACAGGAAAAAAAATAACAAACCTGAATGATAGAGTTTTTGAACATTTCACTATACTATTCATTTCGTAATTTCCATGTTGTTCCATGTGTTGTTTATTTACTTTCCGGCTCTTTAAAACGAGCGGCGAAATGGCGAGACAAAGCACTGAATGTGTCAAATGGAATGATAATGAGGTGGAGCTGTTTCTCCGAGTCACAAATGAGTACATATTAATCTTCAACACGGCCACTAAAAACTTATTGACTGAAACTAAACTGAAACTGAGCAAACAAAACGACAAAACAACTGCGGTACGATGCCGTCTGACCATCTTGGTTAAAGTGGTCACATGACTGCATCATATGACTAACACACATCATCGTTTTAAAAAAGCTCTGTTTTGGCCGTCCACACTACGCGAAAACGCTGCGTTTTCAAATTGATGCGTTTTGGAGACCGTTTCCAAAATTGCTCCATTTTCCCTCCGTCTCAGTGTGGACGGGAGGGCGAAACGGAGAAAAAAAGACGCATTAGTGTGGACGTAGCCTCAGTCACAACACTGCCCTTAGTTGGGTCCCCAGCAATACACCCGATACGAGAGAGTCTTCATCTCTTAGAAAGGTGTTTAGTAATGTGTATGCCAGTAATGATGTGGGTATTCAATAAAGAAATAACTGTTCTGCCATAGCAGAAAACGTGCTAATGTCAAAGACTGCAGTGTGATGCAGGAAACTAGCATAGAATAGCTAGCAACAACTACAATTTTACAACATCCCTTAAAATCTATAGTTTTCCTTCTGCAAATATGATTCTGAAAGTGTAGACCTCTTGCTCACCTCCGACATAAACCCTGAAAAATCCTGGGGATACACATGACTCAGTGATTGAGTGAAGACAACCTGATAGCAGTTTAGGATCACAGTAGAGTTAACACACTGTCAAATGCCAAGCAATGAGCACCTCAACAAGGAACAGATAAGAGTAACATGTGAGCGCATGCTGAGCGTGTGTATGTCTGTGTGTAGTATATGTAAAGGGTTAGCGTGAAATGAGCATGTCTCTTGTGTCAGTGTGTGTGTGTGTGAGTGTGGGAATGAAGTGTGTGTATATGTCTGTTTGTGTGTGTGAGGGCTGCCCTGCTCAGAGCATTGACTGAATTGTTTCCACATGTGTCTTAATGCAGAGTTCTGGGCGGCTTTGGAGGACAAGCAAGGAGAGGGGCTGCTATAGTTGGTGTGTAAGTGAGTGTGTGTGCATTGAGTGGGGGGGTCAGATTTCACAGTACCATGCATTACATGGACTGCAAGGGCTGAATGAAAGTTCCCACAATTGAAAACACGTAGCCCACACCCACTCACATGCATCGACAAACACCTTGATAAACCACTATTGGTACACAAACATCTGTGATGTGTAAGCAGTCAGCATGTGAACATCCTGCACCATAAACACCAATGCAACATACAAATTGTATGTACACACACTCAGCTACCACACACATTGTACAACCAGTTACATAGTTCTTCATTTATGCAACTGCTCTTTAGTGCCCTGTTGCTTTTTAACCCTTGTTTCTCAAATGCTTAAGATCCACACTATCATGCTTGCCTACACATGCACACATACACATGCACACACAAACATCACTTCTTCCCTGGCACAGCTGTCCTAAATGCTGCGGGCACACAGGCGTTTCACTGGCACGACACATGGAAGGAAAATCTGAATGTGTTCTCACTAATCAGTCCCCTATTCCACCCAGAGAGAGAGAGAGAGAGAGAGAGAGAGAGCAATATTATAAGGTTGTTGTATTTTTAAACCTCTGACCTTGTGTAACACATGTTTTCAGGATCACTGAAGGTCTAAAGGACACTGACTTCTCCTTCCATCATAAGCTGTTATCAAGAACAGTTGTAGGGCAAGACGCCGTTCATCATCTATCCACAATACCCAGAAAATGAAATCCCCGACAGTGCCTGAGACTTAGACACATACATACATGCATATGCATGCATGCACAAACTCATGTAAGCATGCATACATGTATAAACATCGACAAACTACCACAGGTCTCCCACAGAGAAGGAGAAAAACAACGTGTCCCAGAAAAGCCAAAAAGATACCTCATGTCCCAAAATGCCTCAGGCTCTGTACCAAGAAGTGAGCATTTCCAGGCCTCTGGCTGGATCCTGCTGTGCTTCTGGGCACTCTGTACCCAAAACAAGGCTGTTGCAAACACAAACAAATGAACTGTGGCAACTGAATTACACACAAATGACTAATTTCTTCCCCTTTGCTCAGTTCATTTGGAATAAAATCAACTGGAATCAAAGAGCATCATAAATTTTAGATAAGTGTATTTAAATCCTATCTAAAAGATGCCAAGCAGTCATTCAGTGTGACAATATGTTTATCTTGTCAGTGCATGCCAATAAAACCTATAGGTCACTTCAAAAGCAGGCATTAAAGCCCTTTTCCACCCAGGTAACAATCTTTGTTTTTGGTGTAAAAAGCAGCATTTGACTCATCCTCTTGCTGCCATTACTCCTTAAAGTATTTTTTTTTCCTTTTCCTTTTATTGTTAGTGCAAATTGGCCTTCACAGTGTCAGTTTAGCAACACGGGAACCCAAACAAGCTTGTATAATGCATTGGCCACCGCTGGCACCGTGGCTAGCTTGAGCAGCTAAAAAGAGAAAAAGCTGGCTGTTGTCTCTTCTATTCTGCTCTGCACTGGCATTACTATTTTACAAGCAAGTAGGCTCATTACAGAACCATATGCTTGGTAACGATGAAAGCTGTGGGTGCATCCCTTGTATGAGCTGGGATGCTTAAATTATTAAATACACCGCCGAGGCTTGATTCAGATGTGGCAGGCAGCCCAGTTCTCTCCAACACACACACACTCACACAAACACACAGAAATGAATAAAGGCACAGGGAAAAACTTCAAACACCTTTCCTGTGCATTTAGTGTAATGAACAATGCCTTAATTGAGATTGGCTAATTACCCAATTTCAAGATAATTAATATGATCCTAATTAGCATATGTAAATGGGACGTTGCATAATTGAGAATCCCTGTTTTGAATTAGATGGCTCTAAAGTGAACCCGCACGTGAAAAGGTACAAAGCAGCTATTAAGAGTTTGATGCCGCATTAAAACAGGCCATCATTCAATGTGCACTGATGAAATGCTCAGCTTCACGCAGATGTTCAGAAACATTATGGAATGTCGTTGATTATTGTTGATATGTTTTTGGGACATTGCTAATTAGAAGTCATTACCTACTTATCACTTTTGTGCCACTACTTAAGCAGGAATGAAAACAATCTTGGAGCTGGAAATTGGCGTTCATGTGCAAAACTGGCGACGTGCACATTCAGCACCGAGCTCATCTGCGTCCTTGGAGCTTTGTCAGCAGAAGCGTTCCTGCAGCCAAGACGTTCTCAGCGAGCTCCTATAGTTATAATTACAGAAAATGCATATTTGGCTGCGTGCGTTGCTAATCAATTAATGCAAATGCTGCTAGTTAAAAATGAACATTCTTGTCAGTATCTTCACATGTGTGTGAAGTATTGACGAACTGGCATCTTGTGCCTGCTATTAAAGGATATTACACACAAAAAGGTGAGGCATGTTTGAAGCTCTCTCTCTCTCCCTCTAAGGCTACAAAAACAGCGAAGCTGTGCATGTGTTTAGTCTACTTAGTCTGATACATAAGACATGCTTTCCATTTATAATTGTGTCACCTTTTATTTATGATTAGGTTATTCATTAAAAGTGCTTGTTTGTTTATTATACATGCAAAAGTCTTACATGCAGCGAGGAAAAGCTGATGCAGCTTTGTCTTCCTACATTTTGAACCTGATGTCGCCTAACAACGTGGGTTGTCTGACCCCTCAGTGGTGGAATGACATGCTGTCCTTGGTGTGAGATAATATTGATCTGGTAGCAAGTGGCAGTTGACTGAGCAGGCCTGGGGGGCGAGCAGTAATGGGAGGGCCAGAGGGTGTGAGGGGGCAACCGAGCACCTGGCTTACCCAGCTGGTAGAGAGGCTCCTTAGGCATACAGAGGACCCTGGCTGGCTGGCCCGCTGGCTGGTTGGCTGGCTGACACCCACGCTGAGCCACACACACAAACACATACACACATATAGATGGATAATACACACAGCACAGACAGAAATGCACATACTTCTTTCTTCTGTCTATCTCTCTCTGGCTCTCAGTCATTCATGCACTCCAGGCCCTGTCCAGACTTGTGGCATCAGTGCTGTCAGGACACAGGCCTCCACGTTGGATTCAATCAGCAGCATTGTCAGTCAATGGCACTTGTGCACACACGCACAGACACAAAGACACATGCACGCTAACATACACACTCAGGCGGCGGCTGCTCTCCGCCTTGGCAGAAGGGGAGCATGTTGTCCTTCCAGTGTGATTTCCTCCTTTTCCCTCCCGCCTGCCATCTATGTTCCCTCTGCCCTGTCAGCTTTGCCCCTCTCCTTGTCAGCGGCCATATGGCTACCCCCCTCGCCCCTCTGTGTGATCCCCTAGACTCCTTCCCCATGCCTCATCCCCCTGTTGGATCTTCACTGACAGCTCTAAATGCACTACTCGCCCTCAAGATCATTGGACTTACAAAGCAGGAACAACACTATAACCGCTGAAAGCATTCAGTTTGTTCAGGTTTACATATGATCCAGAGGTTTTCTTCTTTAATATTCTGCTGCTAAACATATCTGAAATCAAGATTTCGGTCCCTGTTTTGTAGATAATGACAAATACTGAATAAGAGCTAAACGTTGCTAGATTAACTAAAGCTACCAGGAACATCGACTGAAGAATATTCTCTGTGGTCTGGTGATAGCATCAACCTCTTCGGGCCTCTTTGGGACTCATTTTCAGAGGGAGCTGTATGTGAATGTTTCTGTGTGAGATGGAAAATCAAACTGTGTTGGAATGCCATAGCCCACAACATAATAAACACTGTGACAGGGTCTTTCTGATCTCTCACACGGTTACAAGACAGAGACAGACAGACGAAGAGCAACGGGGACTGCCAGTGTCACTACTGCCGGCCAACAGATCTGCCATCAAGACTGGGGGCTGTAAAAATGTGATTGCTAAAAGCTAATGTCAAACATTATGTTGAGCTGTCATCTGCTATTAGAGTGGATTATTGCCACTGACTTGACTCCAAGAAGGCCTGGGTGAAAGGAAAGGATAGCAAAGAAATGGTGGGAGAACATCATGGCAAGCACACAAAAGGTCCTCCTGACAGCAGGCTAATCAAAATAGTCAAGGAGTGGAGAGCAAAAGACATTTTTGATGTCTAGATGTCCTTCAGACATTCAAAATGTCTAAACAATGAGGAAGTTTCATGCAACCCAAGTGGTGACAGGCTGAAGACTGCAGCACATAAACTTTAAACTGCAGTGATCAGCGCTCATGGCTGAAGGCATCGCGCTCTTAATAACTGTCATAGTCTATCAGACCAAGACTGAGTGATTGCTGGTAACAAGATCCTTAAGTCCTAATGGCCTCCAACTAGTCTCAGCCCTCAATGAAGTTGAAAATCTAATTTGAGGAAAAAATTGAAATCTTGAGATTACAATTGTTTTTTCAAGACAAACTGTCACGGCTGCTATAAGCTCTGAGTTTGTGAGTGTGTACTTCAGCAACAAGCATAACTTGGAAGAGTTTAATTGAACAAAATGAAATGGCTGTTATTGGACAGCTGGACAAGGTTATCTTTGGTTCCCGTCTTGTGTGTCGTATCACAAGACAGCTGATCAATTTGTTTCATTAAGTCATCTACATTGGCATTTTGGTGAGAGTACAACAATCATAATCTCAAATTTTCAACTTTTTTTTTCAAAAATTCTCAAATTCTCTCATAGATCGAATAATTTTCAATTTGTTACCTTTGGTGCCTCCATTACTGTAAAACTGTTAAGCAGTTATGATAAGCTTTCACTTAAAATTTCCAGGGAAAACACTACCTATGCTACTTTTGTGCTTAGATTTGATTTGTGCAGCGTAATATTGTTGTGTCAACACTATTGCACTACATACCTGCTGCTGCTGCCATGTGGCAATAGACAAGCAGCCTGTCATCAATAGCAGCTCACTGGAAAAGAAGGACTGGAATCGGACTTTATTAAACTTGCAAAAACAAATTCTACCACCTACATGTCTGTTCAGTATTTTTTATTATAAATATCATCATAATATCATAATAGTATAACACAGATATTATTATTTGCAAATGTCCTTGAAATATTGGGATGTAATTTATATCACCCAACCCTATTGCGCATCCAGGATGTTAATCTCCTGTTCTGCGACATCCCCAAGGTGCCATAGAGGTCATATGGATACAGACAACTCAATGTCATGTTCAAGAAATCAGTTTGAGATAATCTGTGCCATGACACATTATCCTGCCATCTATTCTGCTATCAGAAGATGTTTACACTGTGGTCATAAAGGGAAGGACATGGTCATCAATGCTCAGGTATGCATTGGTTTTTAAATGATGTTAAATTGGTACCTATGAATGTACGGATTATTGATGCAAAACATAGGCCTGTGTGCGATGCTGTTACATCAGTGTAAAATAAGATATGATTTTTTCAACCTTGAAGCTCCTTGAGGAGAAATAAAAGGAGAGCACTGCATGTTAAGGAGTGCTTAACGATTTACATATATTAGATAGGTTACGTGAATCTTTCCTTCAATTTCATCAACGATGCAAAACTGCGCAAGTGGAGCCAATTACACGACCTAATTTGAAAAATCTATCATCCTTGAAATAGTCTTTAATGTAGCCATATAGTTCGATCGATTGCGGTGAAACCCTAAGAAGAACAAGTTTTAATTGAATCCCGTTTACTGTTCTGATGATTGTCTTAAAGTTGCCAGCAAAGCACTTCTCTCCCTTCGTGACCAGCTGCCCGTACGTCACTATCACCATCACATTCCAGAAGCAGCTAATACATAAAAAGTAAATCCACTAAAGGTCTAGTTTCTTGAAGTTAATCAGCTATGCTCACTGGGCTCAGGAGGGCCAAGCCCAAAGGGATTTTAGAGGCACTAAATCTGGCGTGGTGCTGGAACAAAATGAAGCCGGAGCATCAATCATACATCAGCATACACACATGTGACTGTACACATATACACACAGCCTGAGGGGAGGAAAATGGGAAGCTTCAAGCCGAAGAAGTAATGATTATTAATAATGGCAGCTGCCCATTAGGACAGTAAAGCAACTCGTGTACACACATGCAACACAAACACTAGTACGTACAAATACATACATGTAGCGCCCTGTCATCTGTCAAATCACATTTGATTATCATGTCACACACACACACACACACACACACACACACTTTCATCTTGTTGACATCTGCAACTTGGTGTGCGCAGACAGAGAGGAGCTCAAAGGCATCACGGAGTCTACTGTGAAGTCTTCCACCCCGACTGTTTCTGATAGGTATGTTAATGGGTCACATATGTGTGTGACAAATGAACTTTGAAGTGACACAAACAAATGGATGATGGTGGAGGTGTGTGCCGTCATCATAACTGATAGCATATCTGTGACTATATGTGCTTGCATCACTGTTTAACATTATCTCTAACAAGGAAGCAACTGGCTGAAATATTAAGATCAAAAGACCGATTTTTTAATGTTGAATATAAAAGCAAATGGTTTGTGTACTGCAATAAAACTCCATTTGTTTCTATACTTTTTGTCACCCATTATATAAAAAAGATGCATTTCTTGTTCATCTGGTACTTCAGCTCTCATAAGCTCATAAGCATGACCTCATAAATGTCACGGATAAAATACACAATTGATCCAGTTGACTGCGTGGTTGATGTAATGTCCAGCCTGGGAGGTTTAAGTATTTTAAAACACTAAGGTGTGAACAAAGAAAGTAGCACATCTGAATAATGTTCCTCGTACAGCGAGCTATAAAAACCGGTGGCTATATCTTAAAAGCTCACTCACACGATTTGTGCATTATTAGTTTATACTCTATAGATGGCTGCACATTCTCAATTGCTGCATTGCTTTGTTGCTGAGAAGAAAAACTGCCTACAGTGCATATGTTGTAATAGTATGTGGCAATCTAAAAACAGAATTCAATTAACGTAAAACCCGTTTCAGTCTCACGTGCTACCTAATAAAGCTGCACAAACATATTCTTGATATACCTTTTGGTGCTGTTTTTGCACATTAACTCAGCATTTCCATTAATAACTAATGAACTGTGCACAGCTACACTAACTCTTTGCTACAGCACATTTGCATAGAGCAAGCCATGCATTGCAGACACACTGTTTCCTACCCCCGCTTTCTCGAGCGTAGTTGCGAGGACCTTCAAGCTCATTAACTGGAACAATAGCTACGCTGGCGAGTACAACAAATGACTGCAGGATTTACTGTGGACTAATTAAATATTCTGAAGCAACATACCCGTCTAAAGCAAAGACTCACCGCTTGTGTCTAAGTTGAACTTGAACGTGAACACAGTATCATAGCCCTTACTAAGACTGGACAATCTATGCGGTCAAATCAATCAATGATCTTCAGCCTGGTTTTCCTCCAAGGTGAACGAGCTTGCCAAATTTTAAAACTGCTTCCTGCAGCAAGCACATAATTTTACACACTCATCAGAAAAAAAAGGCCAACTTTTTCTATCCAACCAAACTTGAATCTAAGAGCTCCATCAAAGATAGCACTTGGAGCAAGGCTTAAGGCTATTCTGTCGGTTTCACAACGCCTAGCACTTTTCCATTCAACAGAAGCTGCTCTGCGATAAAGTCCGTTAAATATTGTGTTATATCACATCTCACTGGGTTTGAATTATACATGATTTTCTTGATGGCCAAAAGGTTCAGTTCCGTCTTTGAGTCTGATATCATCAAACAAAAAAGCTGTGAAATAAAAGAAGATGAACGGGAAATAAAGAGCAGGGCTGCAGAAAGAATGTCTCCCACACCATTTGTCCTCAGTGTGACTGCATTTGTTCTTTTGTCATCCTGTGGGTATGAGAGAGTGATGTTCCCTGTAGAAAGCTGATACTGACCTTGTACAAGGAAATCAGACCTGGAGAGAGAGAGAGAGTACAGAGAGCGCAGGTGAACGAAAGAGAGACAGTGACAGAAGAAGGGAATAAATATGTGTGTGTGTTTGTTTGTGTGTCTGCAGATGTGTACAGTAGGTGCCTGTTTGCCTGTCTTGTCTGTGACAAGCGTCTGGTATGATTGTACCTCTGTGTATATGTGTGATGGGTACTTGCCGCGTTTGTGTGTACGGTCCCCCGTGCCCGTGCGTGTATGTGTGTGAATGTGAGGCAGAAATGAAAGGCAGGAGTCCCATCTGTTGTGGTGTAATGACTGTGCTATTTGGAGGCAGGAAAGGTTTGGTGTGGGAGCAGCTGGTACCTCGCCCGGTGACCTTTTAGCATTCCTCCTCTCACCATCTGACAGATGTGTCAACTCGATTATTTCAAAAGGCCCTGAATAAATAAGCGATTGTGAAAGAGCGCCGCTGCTAACCCAAAGAGTCGACCGAACGTAGTCTCCGCACACGCGTAGGTACAAGCGGATGCAACGAGAAATATGCCTGCAAACGCACGTGCAACGGCAAACGACCGACACCAGCACACGCACAGCAAACAGCACAATCAAATTTGCCTCCGCTGAACAAAGTAAATGATCACAGAGGTGAGGGAGACGCATCACCCCTGTTGTTGCATCGCTCATTTCCTACTTCGCTCACTCTCCTCCCCACTCCCTTTCTTTTCCTATCATCCGCTAAATAGCTGTTGAGTCGCTGGTATGAGGCTTGGTAAAAGGGGTACAATGGGGGTGAATTGAATGCCATTGTGGTTCGGGTGCCCTTGGAGCACCGCTATTAGCTGACTGTGGGTGGAGGAGGGGGGTGGCTAGGGCTGGGTGGTGGGGAGCCTCAGGTGTTGCTGGGAGGCTGCCGATGGACTCTCATTCCCTGGTGGAACCACCAGCGGACGGAAGGGAATGGGAGTCTGTTGTGCATACCGTGTGTGTGAGTGTGTGTATCTCAGTGTGTATAAAGGGGCGGGGGGCTAATTGACTCACTGAGTGATTGGGGGACTGTGAAGAGGCGACCGCAATCAGACCTGCCCTGATAGAGTTTGATGCCTCCCTAAATAGTTTTCAAATGGAGGAGCAGGTGCTGTTTTTCCGATGCAATCCCCACTGCCCGCGTGTATAAGAGAGAAGAGCGTGTGCGGTCTTGGTTGTGTGTTCGAGCGTGTCAGTACATGTACACCAGAAAGACTGTATCCAGGTAATTGTGTGGGGTTTTGTGTCATTATGACTATTTTTTATTTGACTAATAGGAGAGAGAGCGATCCCAATTGGTGCAGTATGTGCATTGTTCCATTTATCTATTTCATCTGCACTGACGATGCCCCTACTTTTATAACTGACATCACACGTTTTCCTCTTCAAAATATCAAAAACCAACTGGATGAAAAGACAGAGCTCAAAATGCACAAAAAGGTAAAAGATGACAAAAGGAACTGAATTTATGTGAGAGAGCGGTGAGAGAATACAAAGGAGGGGATAAATCCCACAAGGGAGTCTGCGTTACCTCAGAATTCAATTTTGGCAGGTAAAATTGGAGAAAAGCCCTTCATTTTGTCTACTCCTAAGTGTTAAGAATGACTTGTGCTGAAAATCCTCTAATGCTCTTGTGCCAAGCCCCAGGGATTTTAACCGGCCTTGGACCATCCATCTCTCAGCAAGTGTGAAATGGCCTACATCAAATCATGTCCAGTCCTCTTGATTTCACCCAGTGGATCCAAACTTGTTTGGGCTGGTTATTGGGATGTCATGCTTTGAGATGTGTAAAGGCAGACGTGGCACAGTCCATTCTCTCCCTGTTTTATTGCCTTGTTTTACATCAACTCCATATGACATGCTTTGAATAACCCACCAAGTGCTTGGGAAAATGGATTATTCAGACAGAATTTATAACACTTCTGGCACGGGAGTAAAGACATGTGGGAGTGCTCGAAACATATGCAACAGAAAACTGACAAGAATGGATTTGCATTTTTTAAAAAGCCAGTTTGTAGCTTCTTTTTTTTTTTTCATCAATCCAAACTATATCAACACAGCTTAGCACTGATACAGAATTAACACTGGGGCTTTAGCCTGCTGGGTCAAGACCACGCACAAAATCTGTGGTCGTTCCTGGACTCCTGTCTCAGTGCCTCTGTCAGCACAGCAAGTACTCCCCATCTATCATCTCCATTGATCTACAATAATGACAGATGGTCGTTATGGGTGGAGAAGACAGATTGCCTTCAGCACAGCGTGGCTTCACAGGCAGGTTTAGGCAGCACAGACTGTGTGTGTGTCTGTGTTTGTGTGTGTGTGTGTGTGTGTGTGTATGCACGTACACTTATGTGTGTACACTTGATGCACTGGAATATCTGATATCTTATTTTGTCTGATAAACAAAGGCTTAAGTCCGTTTGCTTAGCACAGAAACTTTAACCATGCAGGGAGGAGCTATGGCTCCATAGATGGTTGATATGCCACGGAAAGTGAAGAAAATATCATCAAATGTAAGCATCCTCCACAAATTTCTATAATTATTATTATATTATGAGTTACTTATTATTATAAGTATTTCTTTGCATGTCATTCGTATTAGTATCTAAAATGTTTACTGAATTATCAACAGCGAACATCTGTCAGAGTTGGAAAAAAAAAGTAATTCTGTTTTTTAGACACCTAAAATCCCATTAGAGAATCTGGGTCACTAACCCATTCACTCATGTAATGCGCCCAGACACTATCCAGATGCGTAGCATGTGGAAGGAAACAAGGGTGCTTCCTTTTCCCTATGATGTCTAGCTGAATTGTTGCATATTATGCATTTTGTATGGGGAGGCAGAGACAGATGCATCTTTGCTGCTGTTTCATGTGCAGTGGGAGTGTTATGATGGACTTTTTTCTTTTGTTTCTTTGGACTTAACTCAAAACATTGGCAGCTCTCACTAATTCTTAAATTCTGGATGTTTGAGTCGACTCAAGATTTGCAAAATATGTATTTGTTTTGGTTTTTTTTTAAATAATTACAATGATTACAATATGTGTCATTATTGTTTATAACCAAGTGGGAACCTATATTGTTCCTAGTCAAGGGCCTTTCTTATGAATATTTAAGCATTCTATGATGTTTGTAGTTTGATACAGACTTTATGAGTCCATGTGATAATTAATGATCACACTATACTCTGTTGTTGTGTTCACAAGCTTAAAGTTCCTAAAAGTTCACAAGCGCCATCGGCCCCTGGCGCAATATGGCAGCCTCGCTTCTGTCAGTCTGCCCCAGGGCAGCTGTGGCTACAACTGTAGCTTGCCTCCACCAGTGTGTGAATGTGAGAGTGAATGAATAGTGGAATTGTAAAGCGCTTTGGGTGCTTTGAAAAGCGCTATATAAATGCAATCCATTATTATTATTAAAAATGAGCCATCGTCTCCAGTGTTTGATACAAACACAACACCTGTATAATCGGAGGCTCCACCTGTATAATTAGACACCACCTACAATGGATCATCTTCAGGTAATCCATGAGATCCATGTCTTCCCAGATGCCTCAGAGAAAGTAAGAGATCTGTCAGAGATCTGACACACCTGAAGGGATAGTGATATGCTGATTTCACCAGAAACTCTGCTGATGACCTCTCACAAGGAAAGAGTTTGAAAGATTTACTTGGAATCAGCTGCTGGACACAGGGTCCACACTTTCTCCTACAGCATGAATGGCCATCGAACCCAATTGAGCTAGTCTGCAATTATGAGGTAGAGCTAAAGAAATCCACCATTTGTGGAAGGATAACATCACTACCTCCTGGCACAAATGGAATCAAGTATAACAGTTGGCAGGAATTAGAAGAGGCGGTAACTAAGGAACTTAATGGGGCAGAAGGTCTGACTGGTCAGTTTCTTGCAATGAGGATGGTTCAGAAGGATAGTTTTCAAGAGAATTATTAAAACCTAAAGACTGACCAACCAGTTCAGCCTGAGTTTGACAAGTCCAGCATGCTTATCCACATTGGAGGTTAAGACGCAGTGAAGATCTTGACCTTGATACAGTGCACCCCATAATCCTGGATCCCAACCACCAGAATACTAGACTCCTCTCAAAGGACTATGACTTCCAGCTTTATCACCTTGGACCAATAGTGCCTAGCCCAGCAACAGATCAGCTTCTATTACAGCCCCCCTGCAGCACTACATTTTCATGGAGTGTGAGAGCTGTTCACATAAGACTGTGCTTTATACCACCCTTGACTCAGGGACAGTCACAGAAGAAGTCCTAAGGACTATCCTCACTGAAATTGAGGCCATCCTGAATTCCAAACCCCTAGGATATGTCTCAGCAGACATTGCAGACCTTGATCTTGTGACACCTAATTGCTTGTTGATGGCACAGCTCACTACCCTGAGTTGTGTATCCCAAATCCCCTGAGCAAAAGAAGATGGAGACAATTACAGGTGCTTGACAGATTCTGGGTACTCTCTATAAAACTCTACTTGCATGGACTGCAAACCAGAGGAAAGTGGAAGAATTCCTTACCAGACAGCAAAGCCAGGATGGCAGTGATGCTGGTTGACCCTCAGTTACCTCAGGCCATTATAGAAGATTGGGAAAGTGACCAAGATATTTCCAGGGCCTAATGGACAGGTCAGAACAACTGAGGTACAGATAAGCGACCGCACGTATACAAGACCTATCACCTGCTTAACAGTGCTCCCAGAGATGACAGCTCAAAAAGGAACCTCTAATGAGCAGGACAGCTCGTAAGTCTGCCTTTCTAATGAGCAAATTTGAAACCAAATTTGGGGATGGCTCAGAAGGTCGGTCTTTCCAACATAGCCATCCCCAAATTTGGTTTCAAATTTGCTCATTATTATTATTATTGGGTGTAAAACTGTTGGCGATATATACATATATATATATATATATATATAAATATATACACACACACACAATAAAAAATAAGGATACATAAAGTTATGACCTCCTTTGAAAAAGGATTCAATCTTGTTTAAGAGTTATTGGGAAGCAAACCTTAGTGAGTTTGAGGGTGTATTGATAAAACATCTGAAAGATATTCAGTCTATTTTTATGCAAGAATAAGAACACATAAAATGTTCACATATGGGAGGTGGAGAGGGTGTTGTTGTAGTTGTTTGTTTGCTTTTTTTGGGGGGGGGGGGTCCTGCATTTTTAAAAATAGCTTGAATTTTTTCTACTCTTCTGTCATGACTGGAAATTTTTTTAAAAGCAGTCACAGGA